>CADDXX010000187.1:365225-387207 GCA_902810485.1 Alauda arvensis
TCTTTTTCTTTTTCTTTTTCTTTTTCTTTCCCTTTCTTTTTTCTTCATTTTTTTCTGAGGGCTGTGTTAGGAGAAGGACTGAACTTTGGATTCAGTCCACACAAATACTTAAGCTACTCCAAGAGAAATTAACTTTCACAAGATACCTAACTCTTGCAAACTCCTATAAAGCRGCTGATTTTTGTTTTGATGACAAGTTTCAAAAAATCAAACCATAAGCTTTCATTAGAAATATTTTCATGCAAGACCACTGAAAATAAAAGTTTAAAAATAAAAAGACAAGGATTGCTACTGTGGAAGATAAGTACCCATGGCAATAATCTCCAGAAGGCTTCCCATTAGCTTTACAGGAAGTTAGTGAAACAATCAATTTACCTTCATCATCATCACTTTGTATGCATAGAATTTTTTTCCTTTTCCTTTTCCAAGRGCACCTTCAAACTTCTCAACAAAAAGCTGTGCTTCCCTTGAAAATGAGGGCAAAAGAGAGAGATATAGATTATGTTATAGTAAATTTTATACTGTCTCTATCATATTAATATAACTTTTCTAYCCCTCATAGAGACTTACAAAATCTTGTTCCCTTAGTAATGTTAGGAAAGGAAAGCTCKGAGATTTTGTATTTTGCAAAAGACTATATATTTAATGTGTATGKAATGCAAAAATACAAGCAACTTCAGTCACCTGATCTAATACAAACATATTTGGAGCTCTGAGACCTGCCYACATCCAGTCAAGGTTACCAAATAAGTTTAGTCACAGTAAATCAGTAAACTGACTTTTGCAGTTCAGCCYCTGCCCATTTAGGTGATGCACAAACCGTTATTCCTCCTTTTCCCACAGTTATTCTGACAAAAGAAAGAAGGATCTTTGTGGGATGCTGGGGATTCTTGGTGGTCTTGCTTTCTGTAATCCTTTGCTTTTTCCTACTCTAATTTCTTCCTTGTTCTCTTCTTTGATAGTGAATAAAAGTGAATTGTAATTTTGATTACCAACATTGGATCTCATTTGTGTCTTAGTCTTGCCCTGGATGCTTTTGAACCTCTTCACTCTGTGTTGGCAGCTTAGGATGCATTCCCACGTTGGGAGAGATATGTGTCATTCTCAGAGTAATTTCTTTGAGATGMAGCTTCACTGGTCACCAAAAGGCTAAAATTTTGCCAATAGAGATATACATGTTATATCTCTATTGGCAAAATTATATATAGTATAGTATAAAGATGCAAGGAAGATTTCTAAAGTCTTTATAAAATGCATACATAAAGTCCATGGATTAAAACAATAAAGAGATGAGATCAAGTGCATACTAATGTTCCCTCCATTTAATCCAATTTCCATTTATGACTTTCCATTATGTCTCTCCTGAGAAAATGTGTTCYAAAGGCTAAATGTACTAAACCACTGGAAAACAGACTAAGGATTTTTAACTGTCAGTGTACACACAATGCTGTAAACTGTTTTGTTGTCACACTGGATACCTTCAGAGCATTCTATATTATGTTTATTATATTATATTGTATTGCACAAAGCACCTGGGAAAAGATAGACTGTTGGGAAAATACTAATTATGATGCATATTGATTGTGATGTGCATTTCTTTCTTTCTTTCTTTCTTTCTTTCTTTCTTTCCAGAACTGTGACAGGTAGTTTACAAAGTGAAATTAATTATCATGCTTATATTTTCTGCTCATACATTTTATACAAGGAAGGGAAAAGATAGTGTTAAACTCCAAGATCTGGCAGTRTTAATGACAGTATAGCAGTGCAGTTGAGATAAAGGGGAATTAAAATTTTGTGAGAAGTTGGCCGTTAGCTATGTCATAACTTTTCTAATTTAATGGTTAAAAATTTCAATATCTGTGGAAGTAACTGTATATTTTTGGTAACTGCAAATGCTTAGGTTGATCTTCAGCCTGAAGATCCATCAAAGCCTTTCACAACTTAGACACCCACTAACAATTGCTTTAGCTTTAGCTTGCAAGGATCCAAATAAGTGCACATAAGTACAAAATTATTTTACTGAGTTTAATTTTCAGTCATTGAGAGCTTTCCTTATTTGAGAACCCTCTAAGCACTCTCTCCTTCCAAGTGCTTTCACCAAAACACAGCTGTTGCAGCATCAGGGTCAGTGCAAGTTCACCTGTCCTTCTGCAGGACTTCTGCAAACTTTTTCCAAACATTTTAARTTATGAATGTTAATCTAATCACTTTGTTTTCCTCTCTATAGCACAAGGAAAGCAAAGATTCAGATTAGAAAAGATAAAAGTACCTAGCCACATCCACAGCCACAGGCCTCACCTAGTCATCACCTCAAAAGTATTCCTTGAGGATCAAGTCATATCCTTTTAGGGGTGTAGATCCTTTATTTCCAATACTGTGTTTCTGGATCACATTTGAATTCTGGATTTTTAAGACTGATCTTTCTGTATTTAGCTAACATTGACACTGACTGAGGATTCTTTATTTTCCAAGCCACTCTGAGTCCTCCAGAGATTTTACAGCACACACTTACATATAATTTTTTTCATTTCATTCTCAGAAAAATCTGCCATTAGATTTCAGCCCTCCCAAGTAAGTCAGAGAAAATAGATCAGCTCAGCTTCAGGAAAGCTGTGCCCAAGGGTCGCCTTTAAACCCAAACTCAGGATCCAAAATCTTGCTGCTCTATCAATAGATGCAAGAGAGTCCAGACAGCAGATGGCAGCTTCCTCCTAAATTTAGCAGTTGGTGCTGGAACAGTGCCATAAAAGCAGGCAGACTCAATAAACTCCACACCTATCAATCTCCCAGGTTGGCACACTATATTCTACTGCCACTTCTATCACTGGGTAACTCAGGCTTGTTCACAAAAATTTTCTGAAACCAAAACTTATAGAACAGAAAACTTGTGCTTTCTGGCACTAACTACATTGCATTGCAGAATAAGAAATTTGCACATTTTAAGCTGAGATTTTCTTCAGCGTGAAGCAATAAGTTAAAAATTTAAGGACATCATATGAAAATAGCAATAAATACATTAAAAAAACCTTGACAGCATATGTGAGTACATTTTGCATCGATAGGTGAAACACTCAAGCTCTCCACAAATTTATTCGGATCTCAAATAAAGTTAAGCCAAAACAGGAAAGAATTTTCCACTATCAAATTCTTAAAAAAAAAAAAAAATTATCTTAAACCCCTTTTTGACTTGTTTTAAATAATTTTGTGAGGTTTTCTACTGAAACTAGTTTTTCTTATCCCATCAAGCAATTTTTCAAGTGTTATCAGTATTTAAGCTTTTTCTCCAAAAAATTGCTTTTTGAAGGTGGTGATCTGGACCTACAGATTTTATGCTGCTGATGCTCCTGGATGCTTCCCTRGATTCTGCTTTGCCAGTGGCTGAAATTTCCTTTCTCCTTGCACCCCTTTCTCCCTAAATGTTTTATAACCTATTTTCCTCTGATTTTCATGCAGTTTCCCTGCATTGGACTAATTTCATCATTGCATCACAAATGGCCATTGCATACTGAGTGGTTACAAATGCAGTCAACTAAGTTGCACAAGAAAGACTTAACCAAAAAAAAAAAACTGTTGGATCCATATGAGCACAATATTTATGAAGTTATTTTCATGTTTCATCAAAGAAACATGAAGAAACTCCTTACATTTTCTTAATAAATTGCTTTCCTATACTTAAAAGTTTGTTGTATAAATTCTGAAAGAAAACAGCTAATTCCAAATGGACTTGCAGTATTATTTTCATTTTTCTTTCTGAAAATTCTTTCTGAATTGTACTCTGGTCCAATAACAACACACTTTAATTTTTTTTCTTAATTTATAGAATTACTGGCATTAATGCATTGACCATTAATGCATGCCAACCATGACATGCATTTCAAACATGCATTAAAAATTGCAGMAATGATGTTTCCAATTCTTGTGAAATAATAGCCAAAATCATCACATAGTTAATAATCACCACATAATTTAATAAAAGAATAGCCCATGCTACATGGCCAAAAGAGTGGTGGTGAATAGAGTTAAATCCATCTGTTATCCAGTCACAATGGCATTACCCAGGCTCAGTACTGAGGACAGTCTTGCTTTATTAGTGATCTGAAAGAGGGCATCAAGGGCACCCTCAGTCAGTTTGCCTCCTTAAAGGAGGTTGTAATGAAGAGGGAATCAGTCTCTTCATCCAGGTACAAGTGACAGGACAAGAAGAAACTGTCTCAATTTGTTCCAGGGGAGGTTTAGATTGGATATTACCAAAAATTTCTTCACCAAAAGGTTGTCAAGCATTGGAACATGCTGCCCAGGGAAGTGTTGAATCACCATCCCTGCAGTTTTCAAAAAGGTGTGATGTTGCAATGAAGGACTTGGACTAGAGATGGACTTGACACTGCTGTGATAAGGGTTGGACTCAATGATCATAAGGTTCTTTTCCAATCTAAATTGTTTTTTATTACTGTTATGTAATTTAAATAAATTATTAAAAAAAAAAGAAATTACTTTGTGAAAGAATAGTGAAAGTATTCTTTCACTGTTGAAATAAAAGAAATTTAGTTATCTTTGATGTTTTACAGGCATATCTTACTTTTTGTTAATTTTACCAATATCATCCTAAATAACATTTCCATATTGCTTATGATGCTGGAGCCATCAAACGGAATATGTACTCATTCTCTCCTCTGCTTTTCTTGTCCACCTGCTGTGCAGCAGATTAATCCRCTTACTAATTACTCCACTGACTACTTACTCCTGACCTCTGCAGTTTGTAAGTTACTTAAACCTCCTGGCCTTAAAAGTTCAGCATCAACTTGGCACCATTCAGTCAGGGACCAGGCTTGCCATGTCTTTTCCATGTTTGTGAGACGTGTTCTTGTTAAATATAGTACAACAGATTACTTAGTTACGGTTTCTACCTTGATATCTAAACTATCTAAATGAAAAACCTCTATTTGTGCATCCTTGCAGATTTCTGTCAGACTTTGTCCTTTCCTCCATTTCTTTTGTGCTATAAATAAAAYGTGATAACAGGAAGAATGAACAAGTCTTATAAATACTTTAGAAACCACAACAAAAAAAAACCAAAAGTACATATATACATATTCATGCCCACTTGGAAGTAATGAGACTTCACAAACAGGAGGATGTGTCAAAAACTATGCAGACCAACAAAATCAAGCTTTGTAATCACTCGTATCAGGTGTTAGAGGTAAATTATCTGTATCACAAGATAGGCCAAAGTGTGCCCCACTAGCTAACTGTGAATTTAAAGAAGCTTTAGAGAAAGCTTATTAATTGAATTACAGATGCTAGAACTGATAAATGTTTCAGGAGGCCAAGCATYACCGTCCCAGAGAAACCTGAGTTAATTATTAATACACGGTGTGGTGTTACAGCTTCCAAAGTGCCAGGTGTATGGTACCTCAGGCACTTCTGTGCTGCAGAGAGGATGCATTACAGCTCTTAGAGCTTGTTGCTAATGAATACGATTTGAGTRGATTGATCACATTTTTCAGTAACAATTCAGGAAGGTTTCAGACTCTAAGAACTAAAAGCTCAATAAAAAGAAATACTGATCATCCAGGAGTTTTGTAAGTCTTAGAAGATTGGCTGAAAACAGACTTCAAAACTAATATTGTCGGGCACAGCTCACTTGAACAGCAGTTCAGTAATAATAGTGGGCAAATTGTAGTGTTATTTAATACCCACCTGGCCTCCAAGACAACCAGTCTGGCCCCCAGGACTGTCAGTATGTCCACAGTAAGAGAGATGAAATACTGATTGATAGGAGCACAAAGAGTGCAACAAAAGATGAGAAATTTTCTGCCATATCACACATGCACCTTATACATCTTTGGGCTGGTATGCTTACAAAGTATCTTATTTCCAATTCATTTATCTTGATGGGCTGTAAATAAATGAATTATGCTACAAAAATACTGAAAAATCACCACAATATATTCTGTCCCCAGCATGGGATCTGCTATGATGGAGTGACCACATCAGTGGAAAAGGGAAGCACATCAACCTGTTGGAGCTAGTCCAAAGGAGAACCACCAAGTTGCTCTTAGAGAATCTTGGTTAGGAGGATGGAGCCAGCCTCCTATGAGGAAAGCCTGAAGGAACTGGGTTTGCTCAGCCTGGAAAAGAAAAACTTTCAAGGTGACTTAATTACAGTCTTCCAGTACCTGAAGGGGGCCTGCAAGAAAGGGCAGGGACTTCTAAAAGAGGATGTAGTGAAAGGTCATGGGGAAATGGGTTCCAGTTGAGATAGAATAAGTTTGTATTAGATATTAGGAAGAAATTCTTTACCTTCTGTGAAGGTGCTGAAATGCTGACACAGGTTGTCCAGAGAAGCTGTAAGAGGATGCACTATCTCTGGAAGT
This sequence comes from Alauda arvensis, assembly GCA_902810485.1. Classification (NCBI taxonomy): domain Eukaryota; kingdom Metazoa; phylum Chordata; class Aves; order Passeriformes; family Alaudidae; genus Alauda; species Alauda arvensis. The sequence continues at coordinate 371,600 of CADDXX010000187.1, forward strand.
GTTTGAGGCCAGGCTGGATGGGGCTCTGAATAACCTGGTCTAGTGAATGGTGTCCCTTCCAATGGCAGGTGGGAATAAATTTAATTTTAAGGGCCCTTCCAACCCAAACCATTCTATAATTTTAAGTGAAGAACAGATTCTGCACAGCCCTGATTTTCCTAGGGAAAAAAGAAAAGTTCTCACATTTCTTTAGAGAACACATTACTGTAGAGAACACAGTTGGCACATCTCTGGATTCTTGTGCTCAATTCTCTAATTATACGGTATCATAATAAGCATTGCTGTTGGATATAAACTACCCAGTTAMTAATGGAMTTTATGTTTTTATAGGACAAAATGTTGTCTATCTAAAGTGCTATGAGCAGGGGAAAGGAAGTGAGATGGGTATACCAAAGGCAAACAGCAGCACAGCATTTAAATCCTTCCCTTTTCTTCACATTGGTGCAAAACTCCAGCAGAAAAGTGCACAAACAAGGATGCAGTTCGCAAAACCCAACCCTCAGACTTAAATAGGGATAGGTTTTYTGAAGGTTCCCCAGTTTGCAACAGYTGAAGTTTTGGGCCATTAGTTCTATTTCTTTTGTACCTTCTTCTAACCCAAATATCATGGAATCATAGAATGGTCAAGGTTGGGAGAGACTTTTAAGAGACCTTACGTGAAACCATCAACCCAGCATTACCACTGTAACCCCAAAAACACTCAATCACATCATGCAGTGCCAGATCCCRATGCCTCTTGAACACGTASAGGGATGGTGACTCCACCACCTCCCTGGGCAACCTGTTGTAATGCATGACTAACCTAACAGCAAAAAAGCTTTTCCTRGTATCTAATCTGACCCTCCCTTGTCTCAGCTTAAGGCCATTTCCTCTTGTCCTCTCACTGCAGGCACTGTAGCAGACAGAGGCCCCCACCTCACCACAGCCTCCTTGTAAAAAGCAATGAGGTCCCCCCTGAGCCTYCTCTTCCTGAGACTAAACAACCGCAGCTCCCCCTTAAGAGATGTTCTTTAGTCCTTTCAGGAGCCTCATTGCCCTTTGCTGGACAGGCTCCAGCCCTTCAATGTCCCCTTTAATGTCAAATGACACAGTCTTCCAGGGCATCTTTCCAGAAAAACTGGCTTGGATGGGTGCGCTCTTCAGTGGGTAAAAAATTAGTTTTTGTCTTGGCCCTGAGAGTGGTGATGAATGGACTTAAATTCAGCTGATGGCCAGTCACTAGTGGTGCTCCCCACAGCTTAGTTCTGGGATCAGTAGTGTCTAACATGTTTACTGATGATCTGGGCATGGGAATTGACTGCACCTTCATTAAATTTGCCGATRASACCAAGTTGGGTGGGAGTGTTGATCTGTTTGAGGGCAGGAAGGCTCTGCAGAGGGACAGRCTCTATCAATGGGCTGAGGACAACTGCAGGAGGTTCAAAAAGGYCAAGAGCTGTGTCTTGCACCGGGGTTGCAGCAGCCCCTGTGCAGTGCTACGGTCTTGGGGTGAGGCAGCTTGAGAGCTGTTCTTCAGAAAGGAACTTGGGCACTGCTGTTTGAACRTAAKYCAGCMGTGTGCCCAGGTGGCCAGAAAGRCCAGCAGCATCCTGGCCTGTGTCAAGAACAGCCTGACAGCAGGACAAGGGCAGTGATCATGCCYCTGTACTGGGCACTATGCAGGGCTCACCTCAAGGCTCTGGGCCCCTCACTTTGAAAGTCTGGATAGATGACACCCACAGCCTTCCCTTCARGTACTAAGCGAATCACTTTATCATAGAAGGTGATCAGTTTGGCCAACCACAACCTGCCTTTCTTCCATCTGGATTGGCTGGCTTGGTCYCCTGGTTGTCCTGCATAATGGCAGGATAACACATTCCATAAATTGCCCAGAACTGAGGTTAGGCYGACAAGCCTGTAGTTTGCCAGATCATCTTTCTGATCCTTCTTGTAGATGAGTGTTACACATGATAACTTCTAGGCAGCTGAATCTTCTCCAGTTAACCAGGACTGCTGGTAGATGATTGAGAATGTTTTGGTTCTTTCACCAGTTCCTTTATTCCTGTGGGGTGGATCCCACCAGGATGKGTAGACTTGTGCATGTCTAATTGGATACTAACCACCTCCTGCTGGATTGTGGGGGTTTCACTCATTTCCCCATCACCAACTTCCTGCTCAAGGAGCTGGGTATCATAAGGACAGCTGGTCTTGATATTGATGACTGAGGCAAAGAAGGCCTCTGCCTTTCTCTCATTTCCTACCATATACTATCCTTCATATTTAACAAGCCTTGGAGACACCCGTTGACCTTCCATTTACTGCAAATGTTATTTATGGATACTTTTTTGTAGATACTTTTTAGTGTCTTTAAAAGTAGAGGCCAATCAAGTTCTAGCAGGGCTTTGACCGTTCCAATCTTCTCCCTGTTGCAACGTCCTGGTAGTCCTCCCAAGTTACCTGTCCCTCTTTCCAGAAACAAAAAATTCTCCTTTTTTTCCCCTAAGATCAAGCCTAATATCTCTGTTTAACCAGACTGGCCTTTTTCCTTAATGACTTTTGTTCCTGCCCAAGGGGACAGTCTGTTCCTGAATATTTAACAATTTCCTTTTTAAAGCACATCCAGCCTTCCTGGACTCCTTTGCCTTTCAGGACTGACTCCCAAGGGTCTCTGTCAATCAATCAATCAATCTATCTATCTATCAATTTACCCCCCTCTCTAAATCTCAGTCATGCAATTAATTAAGAGACATTATCACCTGGTGGCTCTTCAGGCAATTTTGTGCTGACCTGAGTAGGCAATGACAAGAGGAAATGTCACAAGTTTTCACCTCCCATAGAAAAGGCAACACTGTTCACAAAACATGTAAACCAGTAGAGGGAAAATTACTGGAAGAAGAAAACTCTTCTGAAGGAGAATACTTGTCTTGGAAATTATAAAAAGTTTGGATTCTAGGCACACTCATATATTCAGTAGCACAGACCAGTGTGTCCAGAGCCCACAACCTAACAAGTCTCCTCCTTAGGGCCTAGGAGAGTGGGGATGCTGGTATAACACCTCTTCACCCCGCTCCATGTCTTCTTCCTCTCTTCTTTCACATCTCCAGACCTGTGAAGATCTGACCATGACGTCTCAATGTGAGCTTAGAATCTGACAGCATCGGTACAGCTCAACTGCAAACTGCAAAGGGACCCTTTATCAGAGCAGTATCCCCATCAAGTCACAGTTCTTCAGACAATCATCATGGGCTGTTTGAAATGCATCTTTTTGGACACAGGGATGTAGATTAGAAGTTAGAGTTGATCTAAATTGCCAGTGTAGTTCTACTAAGAATGCCATTTCCACACTGAGCTCTCAGCCATGTTTTGACAGAAGGCATTTTCTGCAGAGTAACTAGTTCTACATCTGTGTTCTAAAATTATTGTTCATCTTCCAAAGAATGAAGGAAAATATTTACCATTTTACAAAGTAATCATTAGAGTCAAGTATAAATCATCTTTACCACCCTATACTGTTTAAGCCATGAAAAAATGTCCCCTTGAAAATGCTTTAAAAATACTTTAATTATTTAAAATGTCTTGTTTTTTCAAAAACACAAGTTTCAGTGAAAATTAAATCCTTTCCCAAAAACTGTTTGTTCTGACAACACTTCTTTTAAAAATAATACTTAAAAWGAAAAGTCTTAATTGATGCTAATATTAACTGTTCAAAATAACATTTTCAAAAGAGGGTTTTTTTGGTTTTGTTTTGTCATGTATAGGCATATTACTAGATAGCACTTTTTTTCCATTCTTGGAAATAAAASATGTTTATATGGAACAACATGGAAGTGGGGGTTGGCTTATATAATAATGATCATARTCCTGAGAAGAAACCTCCAATGAAGTATCTCTCAGTATCTGCGAAAGCTGGAGGACAAAGAATAGGGCAATTTGCTCTTCTATATGTAAGAAGATAGTTTTGGGTTTTTTCATCACACATCCCATGATATTCTCTATCCTTCACAGGGAAAGAAGTAGATGACAGGGGAAAATACTTGCTACTAGCAATGTTTCACCAAGAACTTCAAGAGCCAGAAATGTTAACATAAGGTTATTCAAAATTCACRTTACTGATTTAAAAGTTTAAGGTACTTACAGCTAGCATGTGTCCATTTTTYATATGTACAAGAACAATGCCTATAACGCCAATCTATCGGACTAATGATTCTTTTATAAATCTTAAATAACTTGCTAAAATACAGAACATAGATACCTTAAAATATGCTGATACTGTTGTAGCTGTAATCATAATAGAGTGCCCATTTATGAGATAAAATTTTTACTYTAAGTAGCATAAAAACTCCAGGTCTTGTCTTGCAAATCAGTTGAACTTAGGCTCCAAAGAAACAATTACAAAAACAGAGCTCTAGGAAACACACTCTATAACCACATTTTGATATGTACATCTTGGGATCAGAAAAATTAAATGGTTTAGGCTGGAAAGGACTCATTTCCAGACCCTCTGCCATGAGCAGGGATACYTCTTACTAGGACAGGTTGAGCAGAGCTCCATYGAACTTGTCCTCAGACACTTCCCAGACTGGAGCAGCTTCTCTGGACAGCTCCATCCAGTGTCTCTCTACCCTCACTATAGAGAATACCTACCCTATACGTAGTCTGAATATAAATTCTTAAAGTATTAATTACCAATTCTCTTTAAGGTTTTATTATCGCTTGTCTAATTACCWCCTCCTCTTGTAAAAATCTCTTCCCACCTTCCTTAGAAGCCCCTTTAAGTATGGRAAGGCTGTTAAAAGGTRTCTCCAGAGCCTTCTCTTCTCCAGGCTGAACAACCCAACTCTCATAGCCTGTCTCCAYAGGAAAGTTGTTCCAGTCTTCCGACCATTTCTGTGGCTCCCCTCTGGACCTGCTCAAGCAGGTTCATGCCTTTCCTGTACTGAGGACCCCAGATCTGGACACAGCACTCCAGGTGGGGTCTCRCTAGAGTGGTTTGGAGGAGATTAATCCCTTCCCTCATCCTACTGGCCAGGCTATTTTTGATGAAGCCCAGGACACATGCTGGGCTGGAAACCCACATTTTATGCTTTTCTTTGACTTTCCATCTACCACCACCCCCAAGTGCTCCAACGGGCTATTCTCCATCTGGTCCTCCCCTAGCCTATATTGGTAATGGGGGTTGCCCCAAAAAAGTTGGAGCACTTGGTCCTGTTAAACCTAATGAGATTCCCAGTTGCCCACATCTTGAGCTTGTCCAGGTCCCTCTGAATGGCATCATGTCCTTCAGGTGTATCAACTGCACCAGTCAGCTTGGTGTCATCTTCARACTTTCTGAGTATACTTGATCCCTCCATCTGTGTCATTGATGAAGACATTAAATTGCACTGGTCCCAATGGGAACCCCTGAATTACACCATTTGTTAGTGATGTCCAAGCAGACATTGGCCCATTGACCACCAGCTCCCTGGGTGTGACCTTTCAGACAAATTCTTAGCAAACACACAGTCCACCCATTTAACCCATATCTTTACAATTTGGAGAGAAGGATTTTCTGGRGTTCCACATCAAAGACTTTATAGAAAGTCCAGCTAAATAACATCCACAGCCCTTTCATTGTCCACTGATGTAGTAGCTTCATCACAGAAGGTTTGTTCAGGCAGTTCTCTCCCAGTGGAAAGCAGCAATTTCCACAGGTGAAGATGCACTTATTGTCTGAAATCAGCTCCCCATCTTCCTTAGCAGAGTTTCTAGGAGGATTTTTTTCTGTGAATTATCATATTGATAGACTGGGTGCATCTTTTTCTTCCACTATCACTGCCCACAACTGGAAGTATAGGGGAAAAAATAACCTTGTCTCTTGATTGTCCTTGATGACAACATGTTGCAGTGTTGTCGCAGCCCACATGGAAAAACAATAATGGAAAATAGTCTAAGGGATATAACAGCTCATGAAGTTCCCTTGGAACTGCTAGGATTTATGAGATAGAAGAATGGTTGTAAAAAGAGAAACTTTCTCCATAGGAAGACTACAAACAAATGTTAAGTATATGTACATAGGGATCCTTCAGCTGTAGACTATCAAAAATTTAATCTGCTCATTTATATTTCGTGAAATTTCTCTTACCTTTGCAATGCTTCTACTCTACATCTCCTAGATACTGTTCCCTTTTACCTCCTTTGATTCTTTCCATCACCTCCTTACAAGTTTACCCTTTCCAAAATTCCCTTGCCTTCTAAAACGACAAATCTATATATTTTCCACACCATATTTCATATCTGTGTTTTCTGTTCATATTAAAAACTCTCTGTAGGACAGACCATCCTTTCTCTGCTAGATAYGTTTTGTTAGTGTCTTGGTATTGCTGCAGTGAATGAGTCCAAAATAGGGGAGCATAGCAGTTTTATCAAAAGAATAAAGTTCTCTCTATTTACCCAGTTCCTGTGCTTGGTGGAAATTTAAATGTAAAAGAATACTTAATTTTTTGGCTTCCAAGTAAATATAGCAATAGGTTTGCTAGGGCAAAAYACAGGTTTCTATGTGACATAACAAAAAATGCATGAAAGTACATGAAGTTCCACTTCAAAGAGTTCGCTTTTTCATAAGTTAATTTTTTTCTTTCCTAAAAGTYATACTAGGAAGAAAAATTCTCTCTCTCTAGCAATCTTGAGGAAATCCTGCAATTACATTATTTTTCTGAGAGGCATTAATGTGATATTAATCTTACCAATGAAAGAATTCATCAGCATCAGCCCTAATTGAAGAAAAGGAAAATATTTTGCACTGGATTGTAATGGAAATTCTGAAAACAGAAATATATTAGCCTTCCATATTTGATTTCAGCTCTACTGGGGCAAGAAAACACTGATCTGCAACTAAATTTACCTCTGCTTGCTGTGAGAATACCTCCTGGGGAAGAGAGATTAGAGGTGGTCTGAATTTAATTTGAAAGTAGGTGAAGCCCTCAAGGGAAAATTCAGAGAAAAACAGTGCAAAGCAGGACAGCAGATATTCATTATAGAAATCAAACCATACTTCAGGACAGACAACTTCTTTTTCATCTTCCACGGYTTGTTTCGTAGTGTGGCAATGAGTTTCTTTTTTTCTTCTACCTCTTCTTTCAGCTTGGCCAACTCTTCCTCTGTAATTGGCTCCTCCTCAGAYTCAGAATCAGAGCTTCAAACAAAATCAGGAACAAAAAAATTACCAAAACTCAGAAAGGACAGAAGTTCTCACAGAAAAACACACTTTGTGTTAAACTTTGGTAAATTTGAGACTAGATAAATGCCTTCACATTTGGACAGAAGGGAAGGCACACTTCATTTAGACTCGTTACTGATTTTAGTATGACAGGCAAAGTCTCCACACAAAATGCAGAGCTGCAGGCAAACCAGCACTACACCTTCAAATTYGAAGGGACAGTGAGCAGCACTCTTGGGGTAAAATCTGACAGTAACTTATTGTTTCTGCAGCTGTAATCAKCCTCCTAAGAGTCCAACCCAAACTCGTAATGGTCAAGTGAGGATGCTATAACTGCAGCCATAAAAGGAATTCCTTCACCTTAGTGTGTCACAGTAGAGAGAAGAGACACCACAGCCTTGGCTAAGACAAATTTAAACACCAAATGACAGCCCATGCACTTACCAAGACATAACATTTCATAGATGGGAAAAATTCAAASTCACATGGCAGTAAGATGACGAGAAAGCAGCAAGCACTCCAGAAAAGGATGTGCAATATTAATGGCATCTCCAGGTGTGCTGTGTCTGTGMTCTGAACTTATTATTCATACATCAGTTTGCAGCACCTTTACAAAGAATTGCTGGCTAAAACCATATGAACTTTCTTAAAATCTGCATAGATACCCTTTTCTGTGTGCAATCTTGTATCTCATATAATGGCATGTCACAATTCATTAGCAACAGGTGCTTTCTCTTTTTATGCCAGCAAACAGGAAAATGATAAAAAGGAAATCAATAGRTTCTGACTCTCTGCCCTAAAAAGCTGACAGTGACAACGACAACTAAGTGACCTTTTGGTGACAGCAGTTTGATGCATTTCTATCTGTTCTTGTTCTTTCTTTAGCTTCTTTTGTTGATTTGCTTGCTTGTTTGTTTGTCTTCTGAATGTTTAAAACTGTACTGCAGGATTTGGGGGAGGGTTTTAATGTTTTTCTGACTTGATTGGAGAAAATTCATTCCAACTTTATCAAGCAACTAGTTTCAGACTCTTTTGCTCATACTTCACCTTTCATGATAGTTTGATATCCAAAATCTGATGTGAGAGCTGAATGATTCATTACCTAATGTACAGGTCCTATCTCCYGAATAATTTTAAAATTATAAAACTTTTCTTCTACCAAAGCAGATAACACAGAYCTTTTTAGAGATCTAAATAATATAAATGACCCAAGAGTTCACTGGGAAGAATGTTTATAGGGTTCAAAACAAACAAATAAGTAAAAACAAAATTATTTTTGAAACACAGAAAAATACAAATTTCTCATTGGTCATCTATCTATCTATAGAGCTCACAAATTATTACTTAATTATAGCAAAAAATTAGGGGGTGAGCTGAGAACTTTCAGAAACTTTCTGAAGTTAGAAAACACACAGAAGTAAGCAAAGGAAAGAAAGAGGTTCCCATAGCTGTGGGTCGCCCTGCTATTAAAGGTTAAAATATTATCACAGAGCCATGGAATCACAGAATGATTTGGGTTGGAAGRGAYCTCAAAAATCATCTCTCTCCAACCCTCYCTGCCATATGCAAGTATGCCATTCACTAGATCAGGTTRCTCAGGACCCYATCCAGCCTGGCCTTGAACACTCCCCARTTGTGGGGCATCCACAGCTTCTGTGAGCAATTTGATCCAGTGACACACCRTACTCTGAGTGAASAATYTCTTCCTAATATCTAWTCTAAAWGGACACTCTCTYAGTTTAAAACCTTTACCCCTTGTTCTGTCACTGTCTGGCCATGAAGTCTTTCTCCATCCTGTTCATAAGCTGCCTTAAGGCACTGGAAGGMCACAGAGGGATCTCCCCCAAACCTYCTCTTCTCTAGGYTGAACAATTCCAATTGTCTCAGACCTGTAGGAGAGGTGCTCTGACCCTCTGAGCATCATTGTGGASCATGCTGAATAGACTGTCACCTTAGAAATTTGTAATCATCAGTCTTACAATTTTGGGCTTCACATGACAAAAAACAGTATCACAAAAGATTTAAAACTGCATGCAGAAAAACTGCTACGGAACACCACATCTATTTATTGTCAAACCGGGATTGTGAAGWGCAAGTTGAGAACTGTATGAAAACTGAAGTCAAATGGATAAAGGACAACAAAGTTATTTGTGCATAAAATTTTGAGTGAGAGTGCAAAGAGACTCACGTCTTCATGAAGAACAGAAGGATTAAAAGATTTGAGAGAGCTCAGAATCCATTGTTGYAATCAGCTGCTTTGCATTTTACGAAGTGGAGTGATGTGCCTGATATTAAACATTTCTTTTGATGGAAGACTGCTGGGTTATTCAAAGCTGGAATTTGGTGTTTTATAATGCTGCTGTGAGAGGGTGGAAAATATGAGGGCTTTGTGCTAATGGAGTGAGCTTACTGAGAAAAGGAATCTTAACAGAACCCAAGAGGTCAAGTCAGGATAACATGGTCTTTGTGGTCTTTGCCAGCTACTGCTTTGTTTGTCTTTACAAACATGTCTCATCTTCCATTCTTCACTTTTCTTTGTAACCAGAAAAATAATAAAAAATCCAAATTTCAGAGTTTCTTTAAGAAATCAGATTTTCTAGTGTGTTTACATTATGCAGCCAAACTTGGAGTAGTAACAGCAGACTTTTCCTGTAGCTCGTGTTATTCAAGCCAGGAAATCAAAATTCTGTCTTCTGCAACCAAAAGTCTTAGCCTTTCATAAAAGGGATTTATTCACACGTTTGAAAGCCAGAAGGGTTCATTGTGACCTGCAGGTYAACATGAAGCGTTAAATGTCAATTAGTAGTTTGACATCAAGCTCCCATCTTCCTTGGCTCCATACACATCTAAGTCAGTAGAGCTCTTGAAATCAAGTGCTTCTTCAAGTTACACACAYAATGAACTTCTTCATTCTATTAATCTCTAGTTTGGTTTTACAACCTTATTATACATCTCTACTTTGCTTTTAGTTTCATCTCCACTTTATGGATGCAATCTACTTTTCTCATTATTTCTGTATATAACAGTAAAATTATGATGAAAAGGTTTTCTTTGAGCTAGGATGTTACAGGATGAGACAGGTATGACTTTGAGAGTATAGCATGGCAWTTAAATAAATTTGACTAAATTTGAAACATTTGTTTCTAGTTTTTTGTGTAAATTCTATTTACACTGGTTATGTCTACATCATTGCCTGTCAGCTAATGCTATTCAGTTTGAAAAAAAGATAGTGTCTCAATCTTCCATGTACCTCCAGGCTTTCACAGAAGTTTTATAATCTCCAGTGAACCTGATAAAAGTCAATTTATTTACTCACAGATAGAGCTATGCAGTAGGAATATCCCATTTCTAATTTTCTTTTCTCATGTGACTGCATAGTTTCGAAACTGAATCAGACAAAATGAAGCAAGGCAGTAAAGAACTAAACCCTTTTTTAACATGGCAGTAAAGAACTAAACCCTTTTTTAACATAGGAACTTCTCACACCCCCACAGTGAGACTAAAGGATCAATTTATCGTTGATATTTTGGGGCTGATGATTATGTCAGTGTAGATCAGGCCCTCCTCACACCCTCAGTAACAAGTAACAATCAGCCTCATCAACAGCCATTGATACCCAAGAACAGAAGATTTAAAACTCACCCAGAAAGAACTCACTACCACAAATTAAGCAAGAGCAGAATATTTAAGTTAAAAGAAAAAAAAACAAAACCAGAAAATCTATGCAGAGTTCTTCTAGGATTCCTTTATGCCCTTTAGGTAGAATAAGTAGTGCATGAAGAGTTTTTCCTGAAAAATACAGAAGGGGAAGAGGGCAGCTGCAGCAGATTCTACTGACTTGTACTGTGACTTCACCAAAATGGGCAATGTTGCTAGAGTTCAGCGGTGAACACAATATTAACTCTTTGTCAAATAGTTTCACTTTTCCTTTAGCAAAATTTTTTGTGTGTTTTCCTTGTCAACTTTTGATCCCACTCTTTTAATGATATATCTTGGTGGAACACCTTAGCAAATATAAAACTCTATCAGCAAGATCTGTGTTTAAACAGTAGAGAGCATTTATTTTGATAGGTCTGTATGGAATTGGTAGACTGGCTATATTTTTATACTGGCAATACTTTTTTCCATTCTGAAGCTTTGCAAACCCTTTATCTCAATCACGGCTAAACTGATCACCAGCCTGGTATCCTTCATTTTTACATTGTTTTGCTTTTTCTTTTAAAATGTTTTAAAATATTATTATTCCACAATCTTTTCAGCAGCTCCCGTAATTATAAAAATATAATATTCTTGAATTATCTTTGAAAGTGTCCTCAGTTTTTCATCAAATGTTGTTAGGATCACTATTTTAAGGACAAAATCTTGTTCCAGGTTACAATTTCAAGTTATTTAGCCCAAAATYATGCATTTTGATATWAAGAACTTTGGAAGACAATGRAAAACATTGAAMCCTTGTTCAWTYTTCTYTTTTCAGTGSCCTTTTTAAATTAACACTGAGTAAATGTTTACAATGAAGACAAAAATAAGCAAAGGAACATAGGTTTACACGGTCAGGAACTGTTGTTCTGTGAGTACAGGAGCTGTGCTGCACACAGGACCATAATTGCTGCCACAGTGAAGAGCCAGCAGAAAGATTTTAGGCATTCTCATTCCCATTGGGAAGGGAAATTAGGTGGAAATGTCTAGAAATGGGAAATGTATAGAAAAATTAATACAACCGTATATCTCACTGTATTTTTTTTTCCTTTTACTCCTGCTGAGCTTTCCAGTGATGCYTCTGGGAACAAAAACAGCTGTAAGAAGTGCTGAATGAGGAATGGGACTTCCTCTCCATTGAGACAAGCATRCCTAGCTCCCTTTGCTCCCTTATACATTGCTCCAAGGAGTTTATTCCCTTCAAAAGCACAGGGGACAAGGAGCAAGGGAATGTTAGGATGACAGAGAAATAGAAATGTTTTCTGAAGTGTCCCCTGTCACTGGAGTCTTCTAAAGACCYCAGGTTGCCTTAGAYACTTTGGAAAGTTGAAAAGTGACATTTYGGAGGAAGTGAATGGGAGACAGATWGGAAAATCCCATGTCAGTTTTTGGTYCTGGGTTCTTGAAATTTAGGCACTGATCTTAAAAAGCTGCTCAAAACTGGCTGGGAAACAGGAATGTGATCTTCTGAGAAGCATCAAGATTTTAGTTCTATACTGGAAATAAAACTTGGTWTTCTTGGAGGGTTATCAGCTTGGGGTTTGGGGCATTTTAGTTTCACGGAAAGAAAAAAGRGGGGYAGATCTCACCTGTTATCACCTCCCTCTATCACTTTCTCTTCTACTCTGTCATTTTCCCTTTCTCTAGAAAACAKCTCATAAACTTGGGATATAACTAGRTACAACTTYCYGGAAAGTTTTCATTTCACTCAGCAGTCATTTCCTCTTGGCAGGACAAAGAATATCTGTCCAGCTGTAATTTGRCTGTCACAAGTAAGGGATTCACATTGACTCTTGGTATCTCACAGCTATAAGGGAAAAAAGGTTTTATGCAAGATAACTGTGGTTTCATTATAATAAGAAAAACCTTAATTACCCTGATCCTGATTTCTTTTTGTCTTTTTTCTTCTTGTTGGCCTTTTCTTTTTTCCCTTTTTTATCAGGCTTTTTGTCCCCTTTCTTCTCATTTTTACCTTTCCCACTTTTACCCCCTTTCTCATCTTCCTCTTCTTCATCATCTTCCTTGGATTTCTGATTTGCCTGATTCTTCCTGGCTTTTTCAGGTTCCATATCAGAATCACTGGCCTCATTTCCAGCTGCTCGTCCCCGTCTGCGGCTTCTGTGCCTGCGAGGCCCAGCTCTCCTAGTCCCAAATTCTTCATCGTCATCCTCCTCATCACCATGCCTGGCTCTCCCTCTGGCATGTGTCCTCCTGGTTCTTGGTGTTGCTTTTGTCCTCCCTTTATCTGTGATTGATTGAAAAACATAAAAACACATGAGAGGAGGGTACGTGTTAGAGGGTACATGAAGAAGACCTTTCCTCCTCCTTCATTCTTGCTAATAATCAGAAAGAATCTGTGTCTGGCCTCAAAGTAATCCACATTACTGACCTGTTCCTTTGGCAGTTTCTTCATTCTCAACTGCACTGCCTTCTTCATTGTCATCACTGCCATCTGTTAAGTGAAAWAAAAGGCCAGTGAATGTGAAGGGTAGATAAATCATTAGGAATTCAGGGGTTGTGAGAAATTCTTGGCAATTACTGCTTTGTGCTTCTTTACAGCATTTCATGAAACTAGCCTTTTGGAACACAGCAAACAGTAATTCAAGATGTGAGAAGAAGACAGAAAAACCAGTTACACTTTTCCTTCAGCACTCAAATAAATAAGCCTCTAAGAAAAATTTTTTCTTATGGAAGAAATACATAGGAAAGGATGATGCTAAAAATACCTTAAAATTTGGGGAATAAGGATGAAAATGCTTCTCAGACAATTCTCTGAGATTTTGTATGATATGAGATATAAATAACTGGCTGAGAATAAAAAATACTAAAATAATAATTTCCTGATTTGACTCACTGGAGGGCATTAAGCTGCAGACCTGCAGCACAGCTGAAGAGTGCATTTACAGAAGAAAGAGCAGACCTACTCTCAGCTCCAACAACCAGATCTCTAAGCACAGGGACAAACTTGATCCAGCTTGCTTGTATGCTCTACTACATATAAGTTCTATTCTACCACTCTATCACATGAGATGTTTTAACATTGAAGGCTTTAGAGAGATAGTCTRTTTATAGAAGATTGTAGTGTTTCTCCTTAGAAACATCTTTGGTTTGGAGTGGATCTCTTGCTTAATTTTTCATTCTCAGTAAGTTCAAAAAGAGACAACGTCTGTGCTACCCATCAATAAGCAGAAAAGTATCCACTTCATTTGCCCRGTACACTTTGAAACTACAATCATGGATTTAGAGAGAATAAACTAAATAATAAAAATACTCTCATATGTATTATATCCATCATATTAGCATCTAATTAATATCTAATATTGTGTTATTTGAACACTTTGGTATGAACATATTACTTAACAGGTAAGTATTCTGAAACTGCTACTGAAACTGCTACTAATAATCCCTAAGAAAGTTTCTTCAGAAGCAATACCTGAGAAGCCAGGCTCTAATGGGCSCTTTTGAGGTATTTTTTGAACTTTTTGTGTGTCGAAAAACACTTTRGACACATCGGTGGTATTTATAGAAATACATGGTAATAGGAAATGAATGAGAAGACTAACAGAGATGACYATCAAATAGTAGAAGTAGGTAGCAGTCATTCCGTTCTTATATAATCTGTATGTTCCCTGTGTATATTGCCCAGTTTCCCCTCTGGAGAGGTGCTGGTTCTGATCCTTATAGTTACATTTTTCTGGCAAGAAACTGCAAGTATCTTCCTTTTTCAATCATCTCTAACATTTCTGAAATTTTCTTTCTATTCTTTCTTCACACATTCCCTGATTCCCCATCTTATTTTATAAATTCTACTAAGCCACTAGCAACTCATTGAAAATTTATACACAAATTGATTTACTTAGGGACTGCTGTGGCTAACCATGAAGGGCAACTTCTTGCCTTAGCCTGGTATCAAAGACAAGGAGTAGAATATGTCAGGCTGCAAACAAGAAGGAACTCACTGTGTGCTGTAACAGGGAAAGTGTTATTAACCAGAATTTAACGCACATATTAAAACTGAGTCTAACTTCCCTACACAAAACATCTAMTTGTAATTAACACTTTCTACCATTTCTACAGCATCTGCACCATCATTTTTAAGATTATGCAAGAAATATTGTCACTTGATATCATCATTTGAATGTGACAATAAGTGTTCCTTTGTTTTGCCTGGACACATGCCTTCTGCTGCTGACAGTAACAGGATCTCCCCTGATMAAGACCATTGTGTTGCTATTGAAAGCTTGCAAAGATGAAGACAGACACCGCTAAAGAGATACTTCACATGCAAGAGTAGGGCACTATCTCTTATCAAAACAAATGTTTTRGCTGATCTCCTATGGCCAAACAGAAATTCCCAGAAAAACACTTTGTTGGCTAGAGATTGGCCTCCCTGCAGCCTGATGAGCCCATACAACAAGCAAACAAATGGAAGTTTGTCATATATACTGGAACAGGCATCAGCAGTGAAGTCTACCAAGCTTGAGCTGACGTCATATTGACATATTAATGAGAGTGACAAGGGACATAATAATGAGTGTGACACAGAGACTTAAACATGGTAGAAGATAGATGCTGGAGTCTGTTTAATTCTAGTAGCGTAAGTATAGCAAATTCACTACACTGAAAATTTGAGATAAAATTCTAAGCTAATTCTAAGCTTGGAAAAAGCACTGAAAACACTACCATKGGTGAGCATATCTGAATATTAAGTTCTGTATGTTTCTGGTTTTTTTTCATC
>CADDXX010000187.1:387892-518831 GCA_902810485.1 Alauda arvensis
TTCAAAATTTATGTCTTCAAAGATTTAAAATTGTATCTCCAAACTGAACTTCATATGGACATTATGGTGTGTTAATGTGAAGATTGCTAGAGGTGTTTCCTTCTAATTCTGGTGCAGCTACAAAATAAGAGACTTCTTCCATGCCCTTAGATGCATGCAGAGAGCATTTTGCTGAAGCTCAGGGTGGAACTAAGTTATTGATTATGACAGCTGCGGTAGAAGTTGGTGTTGTTTAGAAGAGAAAAAAAAAATCACTGAGGAGAGGGAATGGAAGAGCTTTGTCACCCCTGAGAACTGTGCTGAATCACATATATGCATGGGTTCATGTAAGCTGCACAGCCACCCCACACCACACCCACGTTGCAGCTACCAACTTGTATTTCAGACAAACTGCATTAATAACCCTTTGTTTCTGATTGGTTTGCACTTATTATTGAAAGACTAGTGTTGATAGTTGGCTGGGTATTTGAGCAATAAGAGATAAATAAACATTACTATACGCAACATTATTATTGWTGTTGTTATTMTTACTATTATTAGGCTATTTCAATCATAAACTCTGTGATACTTTTCAAAGAGGAAAGGAAGAGGCTAGGCAGYTCACAGTGCAGCAATTCAGGTGCTTGTGTAAAAGCCTGTCTCAATGAATTACTGGAGAAACATTTCAACAATATTCAAACACAAATTAGCTTAATGACGACACTATCTCTAACTGCAGTTTAGCACTTAATTTAAATGCTCTGCTGTAAACCACAACAACACAAACAGTAGAGTGCATTTCTCAGGCACTGTATTARCCTCTTACAGGAAGCCAAAATGTATTTCATATGCTTGGTTTGTTAAATTGTAGTATTCATTGCAGGTGAATGCATAGTGAGGAATATATGCATTCCTCACTATATGGGAAATTCATATACTAATCCTAGGAATTTTTAAACAGATCAAGTGACCTCACTTATCAAAAGTTCAGTGAATCCTCTTGTAAAAACAACTGCCACAAAAGCACTGTCTAGAATTACTAATTTTTCCAGAAAAGGGTTGATAGAACCCCTTATCTTCACAGTGTTAATATTCATAGGGCTAATAGCAGCCTTTGACTCAGCTAGCTTGAGTTAGTCTGACCCAGAGCAAAAGCTCAACTGCTACATCTTCTAGGATACCTCATCTTGTCCTAAAGACAGTATATGATCTGTATGATTAAGTATATTTAAAGGTATARTCCATAACTACTTTTAGTCTAGGAAATCCAATTACTTTCTTWTTTTTTTTCCCAAGTAATTTAAGGGAAACTTTCTCATCTTTCCAGATTAAGGGCAGTGATAGTGTAATCTAAGTAAGCTATCRTTTTACCCTGTCTTATTTAGACTATAGCCATAAATAAGACTACAAGACTTAAAGAAGGTGTCTTGAATATGGGCTCAGACCAAGTCACAGACACAAGGCAGAATATCWGACAGCTAAGGAGAGGGCTTCAAACATTGACATGTTGGCTGCTGAGGAAACTAAGGGCAGAAAAAAATTCATTACACCATAGTCTCTGTTCTATGAGGTGTCTATTTAGCAGATCAGAAGAATTATTTTACCCTTACCTTGTTTTTTCCAAGTTGTTTGTACACCTTTTATCAGAAGCTGCTACCCAGATTTCATGCTTTGGATTTTTTTTAAACTTATTCTTTACTGACCTAGTGTTATGGATCTTTCACTGGGAGAGGGATAATAATTCTTGAAACTAACTCATAGAGCATGGCCCATGTAATATTTGTGCTTCCACTACTACTGTGTAAAGCTGACTGCTGCTGAGCAATTCTGCATTTTGGTGCTACAAAAACTTCAATGGAATGCAAAGCATATCAAAAAATGCTGTCTGACTTTTTGTACACGTTATAAAATAAATTTATTAATTACTGCCTTAATTAATTGTCAAGCCAATTAAATGGATCATCTGTCAACAGAGCCTTGCAAGCAATTGCTGTGTTTTCCTCTGAACTGGACCATGTCTTTTCAGTGATGGAAAGACATCAGCATAAACAGATCATAAACTAAGTGTTCAATGAGAGGAAATGTCAGAAATGCAAGATTGTATTAGACAATAAATGTCTGGCAATTACTAGTCAAAAAAAGAGAATTGTTATGTAATACTCAGTTCTAGATATTTACATACACTTCCATATTATTCTTTCTAATCATGGATATATKATACTATCTGACAACACTTCTGTAACAACATCACTAGAAGTAACATCTATGAAACACACCAGAAATAAGATATCAAGATATCACAGAAAGTCTGTTGGACAAGTGACYTAGTGCAGACTTCAACATCCAGGATTTGAGACCTTAACACTGGAGACCCSATCCTCTTAGTATCTTTCCAAACTTTGGGAAGAACAACTTGGCCCACCTTGCAGACRAAAGAAGAGAGCTTGAAACACAGAAATCTCAAATAAAAATTACATTTATAGAGCAACCATAATACTCAGTATTTCAGACCATGCTTTATTTTCCCTCTGTTTTTCCCAGTAAATGTYACAAATTTTACTTCCAGTGAACAAACATAAAATATCACACAACTCAGAAAAGGTATCCTGACCACCAATATGAGTTGATAAAGTAAAATAATAATTACTATTCAGTTACACACAAATTGCTAACATATTGCTTATTTTTCCCATGAGAACTGGAAATATCATAAATACTATATTTATATAGTATTTCTATATATCTACAAAGTAGATAGAATATTTATGCTTCAATGTCATAAGGACACCTGGGCCATGGAAACTTAATGTACAATGCCATACACTGCAGACCTGTGTGCCTGAATCATTCCCAGAAATTGTCTCTGGGACAATGAGTTTTCCCTCTCTGCACTAAAGAAAATTTGCCCACCTCATACTTGAAATGTTTGAAATCAGCTGGGGACCACAGGGAGCAAATTGAATCCATTCAAGTCACATCCATAAATAGCTCATTTCTTCTCCATTGGTAAGAAAAAAATTACTGATTTTCTACCGAAAGGACAGAGACTGAGCTGACATAGGTCATGGTGACACTGTAGCTAGAATGGGATACTTCATCTGATTGCACTCTCCTCTTTCTGCTTTCCTTCTGGGCTGTACTTACACATGGCAAGGTTTGAAAGATCCCTCTCCATTTGAGGCTCAGGACTTCTGGGTTAATCTTCTCTTCAGGGACAATTAAGTTGTTTAATGCATGATTTTACTGCAAGGATTCTAGAATCTGATATTACTGTTATAAAACTTACAAATGACAGAGGATGAAGGCAGTTCACTGGAAAGCCCCTCAGTATTTCACCCCCTTCAGGGAAACATGYATAGAAGTTTCCGGGCCTCCACACCTTACTCCATCTCTGGATACACCTGTGTTCTCCCGYCTGTGCCCTGCAAAGATTTAACCTCAGGGTGCTTTGCCTTATCCAAGAATAGAGAGCTGACAAGGTTGCAGGGCACACTGGCTACTGTAACAAAACAAGATGCAACACTTGCATTTGGTCTACATCACACCGTGGGGCAGTGGTGGGCAAATYCTCATTTTTGTTGCAGTCTTTACTGTAAGAATTAGGTTTAGAATATTAAAGTGTTCAGTGCACTCTCAGAAGTCTGAGACTTCATAAACCATACCATTCTGGCCTTTTCCAGCTATGAAATGGGATTTATTTAGCTCATTGTCATTCCCTAATAATGCTGTTAAAATGGGAGGAACATGTGATGATATGGAGAAAAGAGTTTATATTCAAGTTAAAAATGAAGGGCTCTTAGTGGATGTGAAATCAATTGTATTTTTTACTTTATCTTGAGAAGAAAGCTCTTTTAAYTTTGATAACTAGGGCTGACCAGCTTACCACATATTCTGTTTACTRTATTTAGAGGGTAAAAGGTACTTTCCAACTGCTCCTTTTTAAAAATCCACTCTAAAGATTTTTGCCCCAGGTTGTCTTTGCCTGTATGAGATGCCAAGAACAATAATTCACATTCATGTAATGAACCATACATCTCCTACTCTCTTAGAATTTGCAGCAGACATTGCTGCAGCTGTGAAACAAGAAGAATCAYCAAACCAACAATGGTTTCACTAGAAATAAAGATACCAAAATGACAAAATTGCAAGGATATTCCTTCAGACTGTCAGCACTGATAATACAAAACCTCCTGTAAAGAAACTGCGACTAGATTAGTTCYTGAGCTCTGTGCTATATAACTTCAGTGCCTGGACTTTTAAAGTTAGAAGTGGATTGAGAACTACATTCTGGAAGTGTCTCATAGTTACTTGTAAGGGAAGTCCAGCTTTTCAAATGTTCTGAAATTATAATGCAGTCCTAAGTTTACTTATATGATCTCATCTCCAAATACACACAAAACTGTCATTTAGATTGTTAGGTTTTATTGTAAACTATATAGACAAGACAAATTTTCATGGAAAAAACGTGTCAAAGAATGACCAGGATTCAGCAACAAAAATCTTTACCTTCTCCAGGTAAAAAGCATGCAGTATTTGCTTCCCATGGGAATGATATGCTCTATAATTCAAATGAATAATAAAGTCACTGAATCACAATACAAGTCAATTCAGTTAGGTATTTTCAAGTAAAAGGTAGATGTTTATGGCAAACGTAGAACCTTGTTAGTATTAGAATTTGTTCATTATAAATGCTTATAAAAATGTATATTATAGTTATGTTCACAGTGTTTCTTATGGAGACAAAAATTCTTTTGTAGCCATGAAGGATTTTGCCTATGCTGCATTAAATTCTGTGATTCCCTTGTTTTAAAATCAGTTTCATGCTGCTTGAAAACTAAATTGGCCAGTAAAGACTGTTGTAGAAAGGAAAAATTCGGGTGAAGAAAAATAAGAGGAGCTCAGACAATAAAAGGACAGCAAATAYGATGGACTTCTAAAATTAACTGCCTGTTATATTCTGCCAAAATGCTCAGCAGTCCCTTCTGAKGTTTTCTATTGAAGTAGAACTTATTACTATTGAGTGTTAACACTATGGATTAAACATCTAAAAAGCTCTGTTTTGTAATGCCAGCTCTGGTACTTAGCAAGACCTAAAGAATAAGGTCCCTGGCAATTTTTTTCCATGCTGAAGACAACAAATATCATGCTTGTTGCATACAATAGAGATCCTYGCTTTAGAAAGAGTAGCACTGCTCATGAGAACTGAAAGCACTTCCCACATTAGACTTGCTTTGCACATGGCCAGAATGAGCCATTAGGCATCATTGTCCTAGAAAAACTTTTCTTAGATYCAGAACAGTGTAGTATTAGTTTATAAATACTGTTAATCTTACTGTGAAGAATGTTTGACATTTCATAATAAATATTGAAAGCAGTAAGGAAAGGAGGCATTGTTTTTGTGCATCTTACAGAAACCACACTGTGGTTATAGCAGTTTTCTTAGTCTTTCTTACAAACGACATATAAAACAAGTAACAGGGCTTGAGTCACAATCTTTTGATCTAGTGATCAGTGGAGAGCCACATTACCATGCTACAACTAATCAACTTCCAAATAAAACACACCTCTGAACAAAAGATAATGAATTGCGGCTAACAAGATTTAATATTAAAAAGAAGTAGAGGAAAACAGAATTTCCACACTGTTGAGCTACATGCAGAAAATGAATATGTGCTTAAGTTGCATAATTACATTTGTAATTACCATTTTCTTCTGTTGACTTGTCCTGCTTAGTCATCGTGGTGTTTCACAGGGCTGCTGCAGGTGCTGGATAGACAGGAGAGTGAAGGCTGGGTGGCTCAAGATGAAGCATAGCACAATATCATGCTGCTTGTCACTGAACGGATGGCGCTGGTGAAGTKTCACTCACTGAAATATAAGAAGATACTAATTTCGTAAGTGATAAATCTTTCATGAATGTGTAGTTTACTATTTAGGTTTGGCATGCTAGAATTGAAAGAATCTAAGAAGTTATTCACCTTCTTTATTATTATTGCTGAAAAAGCTCTTCTGCAATGTGCTTACTTTTGACTAACACTGATGTTTAAGTTCTTARGTGCCTTACTGAAGAAGGAGGTTGCACATAGATGAGTATGCTCTCATGCTGTATACAGATCTACAGATCTTCTGCACGTGGAGGAAGTTACACAGATTATTCTTCTGTCACAAAAGTCATCTTTTACCACAGACATGCTTAAATTGCATAGCTTTAATAAAACAGCCTGACACTGATTGAAAAAATCCTAGCAAAATGAGACAGATTCTATATACCTATATAAATGTCATTTACATTTGCACCTCCTTGCAGTTCTGTTAAGAGTCTTCCTTCTGCCTTTATATCCAGATTTACACCCTAAGTTTACCAGTTTTAGCCAGATTGGTCTGTGATCTAAATTAATGGTGAAAGAAGGCCAAAATGTAGTTTAGAAGACAAGTCAGGTTTGGAAGTAAAAATCCAAAAGAATACATTAAAATAAAACAACCTGAAATACAATTCTTGACAAAATTCTTGCATTAAGTATTTGTATTTAACTAGATAATTCCATCATAACTCCTTATTTGAAATTCTTTCAGTGTGACCCAGCTGAAAAAGAGTGTAAGCATCTGCAGAATAGCCTGCCTTCTCAGATGCTCCTGAGTGATGTCTGGATCCTCTTACACACAGGTCTGTGAAAGCCATTTTTTTTTCTTTGGACCTGTCATTCAGATATCTGAAGGAAGTTTATCTGGAAATTAATCCAGTGAGGCTGACTACCTTACYTTTTCATTTTCAAGCTTTAGAGCTGGGGTCTTTTTTGTTTTGTTTAGAAACATACTGCTATTTCTCTCAGAGCATTAACATTATAATGTTTGAAATATTCCCCAAGAGAGTAAGTTTGCCTTTAAAATTGTAAGAGTCCCTGTGCTATAAAACATGTTTCCTGAACTAATATTATTTCCTTTTACTGCATTCTTATATTAGTCATTGCATAATATCCTAGATCTTATGTTTTTATATACTTGGGAAAGACTTCTACTACAAAACAAGAAAGTTAGGAAAACATCCAAATCATCTCTGAATATCCCTGGTTAGACTATGTTTCAAGTATTCAGAAAGGTAATAGTCATGTTATAAAAATTCTGTACTTCTTTAATAAGAGAAAGAAGAACATCTTGGGAAGAATGATGTGCATGGATTTGCAAGTACTTGCAAAAAGAAGCAGTCAAAAAATTCTAACAAGATATTTTTTAGTTGCAGTCGAAATGGGACCATAGCACTGGTCCTATAAGCCTTCTTCAGAATGTGAAGTTAATAATATCTCACATCTATTAGCCTCATTGGAAAATATTTTACTGGATAGATGAAAAGGAAAGGGAAAAATGCTGAATACTGACTTATCAATCCTACCCTAAAAAAATTGCAAAACACAAAAATCAGAGATGCAAAAGCAATATTTGAAAAGATATATAAATAGACGAGTTATACATGCACTCAGAATGTTGTCTGTGGGTGAGTGTTTGCCATAACATACGTGAATTGCATATGCAATTTTATTTGTTTCTCAGTCAGCAATCAKATTTCATTAAGTACTTTTATCACAGTACAATTCACTTGTGTTTCCAGTCTGGTTTGTAGTTTATATTTGTRGCTGTAGAGTTAAATGTTTCTTTAWGTTCTACTCCTTGCTGCYCTCATCAATATGTCACTGTGGGGTTGTGGTGCAGACTGGATCACTAATCAAAGGAAATWATCAGTTTCTTAAGTCAGCTTAGTGCACTGATCCCATCCACATCCACAGACAATTGTATTAGCACAAGAAGAAGTAGCCAAATTTTAACATGATGTGGGAAAGGGCAGCCRGGGTCAGGAGACAGGAGACAGGAAGAGGCTGCAAACCTTTGAAGACAGACTTGTCACTGGAGCTAACACAGCAAAGAGATACATGATAGATTTTCTTTTTCCCTGGGAGTTCGAATACTAATCAGAGATTGAGAACAAACAGTTTTCATTTACACTAGGTTCTTTTTACAGCACACAAGGAAAGATAAAAACCAAACCAAACTAAACCAAACCAAACCAAACCAAAGAAACAGACCAAAACCCAAACAAACAAAAATGCCCAAACCACTTTAATTTAGCTCTATACAACAGCAATGAAATCAGAACAATATAGAATTATATTAATAAATAAAAAATATTAAAATAGTCCCAGTGCAGACAGGTTTAGAGAACTGGCCTTAGTCCTGACAGAGTTTGTTGAACATTGTGAAAGTTTCCATTGCTGGCAAACAKGTCACATTTTATTCCCGTTGGTCARATCTGCATCTCTTTGTCAGAAACACTTACTATATATTCCAAGAGCTGAAGCAYGAATGATAAGCAAAAGCTGGATGGCATTACACAATTATCTCTACCTCAGCTGAAAACCCGTAATGAAGAAGAAGTGGAAAGTACTGGTCTGCATACCCTTCTGCACACTACCAAACAGATAAATCCAGTTGASGAAAAGAGCAATGACACTAAAGAATGATAAAGGCTTAACTATGTTTTGTATAAAAATTAATGCATCAGTAAATCTGGAAGGATCAATTTTGCTTGTAAACAGCTTTTAAGTGCCACAACCTATGCACAAAGAACCACTGCAATTTCCTTCTTGACACTTCTACATAGCAACTGAAAACCCKTTCTACAGACATGAAATGCACTGAATGTTGATTTTTAGATGTTTCAAGGTGAATTTTTCCTCTAAACTTAATGCAAAACATAGGGCAATAAATTATTTTCTGACAGGCTTTGCTAAAGGTTGTTCTTTTCAGGATGGGATTTTAAAATGCCATTTT
Source organism: Alauda arvensis (assembly GCA_902810485.1). Taxonomy (NCBI): domain Eukaryota; kingdom Metazoa; phylum Chordata; class Aves; order Passeriformes; family Alaudidae; genus Alauda; species Alauda arvensis. Next base: position 396,692 of record CADDXX010000187.1, read on the forward strand.
GTTTAGAGGCACGAAAAATGTATATTTTGCCTACCAAAGGACATTATAAAATCAGGGAGTTCTGGAAGTAGATACAAAAACAGTCTGAAGGCATGGCACTGCCTCACTGTCAGAAACACCTTTTCCATTCTAAAATACTACTTAATGTCAATCTTTTCCTAACTCTGCATTCAAATGACTCAGATTAATCTGAACAGCATTAACTTGTGAGTCTGTGTCTACCACCCTCATTATCCCACATCTTTTCACAGCTGAGTGGATGATTTTTGCCAATCTCGTTTGGGAGCAGCAGGAGGCTGCACCAGGAAGCAGCTGACGTGGGATGGGGGTCAAAACTTCCCCTAGGGGCACCTTGCAGCCTGCAGCAGTGCTAGCAGGGCAGGGAGGTGACATAGGCAGTGGGGGGACCCAGGTAAGGGTGAAAGGTACAGTCAGATGACAAATCAGATTGATTCATTTCATGCCAGAAACTCCTCAAAGCTGGCTTGCATTTTTTATGAATATTAATTCCCAAGTCAATGAGTTCAGCTGTTGAACATTGATTAGGGAATGCCRTAAACAGAAACACAAGTAACATTCTTCTGATGCCTCACAGGTATTGACTGAGAAAAGAGTTACAGCTTAAATCCACCTGTAGAGAGACCATTATTTGTGTAGAGATCTCTGAGYCCCTTGTTGAAAGGAAATCTAACAAGTACTTCAGGAAAACTACAGGGAATGCAAACACACTTTTACAATTACTATCGAAATCCATTTGTAATTTCTCTGATATCTCTGAAATACTGTATTTCATGTTTTTTWAAAAAACTGGAATTTAAGCTAAAAGTACAGCAGGATGTAATTTTCATTAGATTCTCATGATAGACAAAAGAACTGGGTTGAAAGAAAAAAACATCAAAAGCCTCACAAAGAAGCCATAAAAAATTCTAATTAATTAATATGAATAAAGATATTCGGGTGATATGATTTGCGGGAATTTATCCAAATTGGTCTTGGTCAATGAATTTATTAGTAATTGGAAAGGTCATATTATAACCTCAAAACCCCACTTTAAAATCCTAAATATTCACTGAAACTCTCTAAATTTTTTTTTATTTAAAAAAAGGAAACATTGAGCAGAGTTTCTACAGATCCATATGTTCTGTTCTTTTGCACCACTTCTGAAAATTTTTTAGCTGGAAGTGTTTGGGAATTTCATGTGAAGATATGTATTCATATATATATATATATATATATATATATATATATTTCCTCTAATGATAATGCTACTTAGAATTAACTAATTCTACTTAGAATCATATTCTTATCTTTCTTCTAACCAAAATTAAAGGCTGAATGAATGGTCATTAATAGACTTGTTTTCTTTATTAATATCTAGCAGCRCACAAGGCAGCAGAGACTGCCTGTGTGGCTGCCAGTAGCACCTGCAATGCTGACAAATGGGCACACTGCTCCAATAAYTGCATTTACTACTCAGTTGTGGCTGCACCCAATGGAGGAACTCCAGATTTATTTCCATGACTGAGAAAACACTACTGTGCTCAAACCCTGGACACACAAACTGAGGCTTGAAAGAGGTTCTTGAAACCTTAAAATCACATTCTACTTAAAATCAAAGTCATAAATTTAAGTACTCTTGGAAGAATTATTTACAACATAAAATATCTTTTGAGGGRAMAAAAACACCATCAAATGTAATAGATATTAAAGCCTGTCTTAAAGTTACTATGATTTGGGCAAAATTCAGATGATTGGATAATAGTGTAAACATCTTACAGARAACTACACCATTATGACCTGCCAGTGAACTTTTATTCTCATAAACATTGGTATTTGCTGGAAGACAAAGTCAAGACTTTTTTCAGAATACCCTTGTCCTTTTGTCTTAATACAATAGCATTGTGTCATCATTTAGCAACACAAAATCCTTGGGAAAAACACCACCTCAATTTCCTGAGCACAAAGATCTCCATCACTACAACAACAAATAAATGCCTTAATCAACATTTTAAATCTGTGGTCCTCCAAGCCCTGGCTCAGCCTGCTAATTATCCCCAAGAGGAGATGAGACAGCTGAGTATGAGCCATGGAACTTTCTTTTCTTCCTAAAGTTTCTTAATATCTCAGACATTTTGTATGTATTTTCTGTGGGTAACATGCCACATTGCACAGTCTTGGCCTCGCAGCCAAATTCTGGGAAAAAATTTTATAATTCTATTAGCACACACTTTTCAATATGGATGCAACACTCACTCATTAATTGCAGTTTTACATACAGATGTTCATGTCTGTCAAATAATATTAATGGACTTAATATGGACTTAATGGACTTCTTCTATGCAGAAGTGGAGAAAATTATTATTTTATTATTTCCATCACTCTTTGGCCGTACATACATACATATGACACACAATCAAACAGACAGAAATTTGGATTACAGTTTGCTGGGGAAAACTCCAGTGAACAGAGTAACAAGGTAACATCAGACTGGTGGGAACACTAGTGCAGACCTGCAGGGCTCCATCATCTGCCTGTGCTCTTCAAGATCTTCATCAACAATTTGAATGCAGGACTCCAAGGAATACATGCAGACGACACAGTTGGAAGGGCTGTCAAATCCTTTGAGGGCAGAAAGACCTTGAAAAATGAGAGACCTGAGCAATCACCAACCATACGAGGTTCAGCAAGGACAATCCTGGATTCTGCACTTGGGACAGGACAACCCTGGGTTTACAGGCACACTGGGGAATGAGATGCTGGAGAGCAGTGCTGTGGAAAGGGACCTGGGGGTCCTGGTCCATGGCAAGTTGAACATGAGCCAGCAGTGCCCTGGCAGCCAGGAGGGCCAGGCATGTCCTGGGGTGCATCAGGCCCAGCATCACCAGCTGGGCAAGGGAGGGGATTGTCCTGCTCTGCTCTGGGGTGGGACAGCCTCAGCTCCAGTGCTGGGGGCAGTTTTGGGTGCCACGACATAAAACAGACATTGAGCTGTTATAGAGTGTCCAAAGGAGGGCCATGAGGATGGTGAAGGGTCTGGAGGGGAGCCATGTGAGGAGTTGCTGAGGTGCCTTGGTCTGTCCAGTCTGGAGAAGAGGAGATTGAGGGGAGATCTCATATTGGTCCTGAGGTAGCATCCTGACAAGAAGACATGATGGGGCAAACACTGATCTCTTCACTCCTGCAACCAGTGAGAGGACTCAAGAAAACAGCATGAAACTGTGTCAGGGGACGTTAGGTTGGATATCAGGAAAACCTTTTCCCCCAAAGGGCTGTTGAGCACTGGAACAGGCTCCCCAGGGAAGTGGTGACAGCACCAAGCCAGACAGAGTTCATGGAGTGTTTGGGCAATGCTATCAGGCCCACAGTGTGATTCCTAGGATGCCCTGTGCAGGGCCAGGAGTTGGACTAAATGGTCTGGACAGGGTCCTTGCAGCTCAGGTTATTTTGTGATTCTGTCTTTCTATGACCTCTCCTGTGGATCTGAGGTTTCAGCTGTCCACAGATGGCAATGAATGCAAACCAACTTCACCTTAATGCAAGGGTTCCCCTTCCAACAAAACCTACATCAAAGGAAAATCATGGTCTCATTACTTAGGAAAGCAGTGGACCACTCAACAGATGTTTTGCTTAAAAGCAGCAAAAGAGAGAACAYGAAATTAAACTGCATTAATCTTGCATCCTGTCAGTTATGTCTGTCCTTTCCATGACCTGTCATATCTAAATGGATCAACTRTTTGGATGGTAGAGATAAAATACCATTCTTGGTCAATCTGTCAATGATATAAACAATGCACTCTCTTGTTTTCATTGTATGGAAATAACTTCAAAGCACCAGAGAGCAGCTAAATACAGGAGATAAAGGCCCTGGAAAAAGTCCACTTTTACTATGATATGCAGACCTTACTTTTTGGCTAGTGTTTCTAACAGAAAATRGATGCTTACATGCACAAATTTTACCACTCAACAAATCAAAGAAAAACTACAGAGGAAAGCAAGGACATCTCCATTCCTTATTCCATCTCTTCTTCCATGCAGGAGAAAAAGTAGAAACTTAATTTTATCTCCATATATTCAAAAGACATGTGAATCAAAAGTGGCAGTAAAACTTAAACACCTGCAAATAATTTTGTGAACCKGYCACTGCAGGAACCACATAAATCAAYAGTCTGCTACAGAGAAGACAGACATAACTACAGACAGGTGGATGTGTGTAAATAAATATTTTCAAATGTACTGACTTTGCCATTGACCTGTCCCCTCTTTTTAAATAAAGTCCAGCTTTCCTCTAATGATGATACATGGCTGTATAATCCCTTCAAATCTATGACTATTACTCCTATCCTAACTATCACATTTGAAGATTTCTATTCAAGTTTATAAATATATATAACAAAAATGCAGGAGAAGGTGGAAGTTTTGGCCCAGTCCTAGAGAAAGCACATAATTGGCAAAAGCAAAACGTGGTGAGATGGATTCTGTAGCTGGGGTGCCTTGCTGGAGGGTTACAGCCTCCTTCAGGAGGCATAGGCAGGACAGGTAAGGTGAAGGGGTGGCATTTTATGTAATGGATGGTCTGGAATGTATGGCTGTTGCAGCTGGAGGTGTGGAGACCCTTTCTGTAACAATGAGGGGAAAGAAMAAAATAAGGGGAGAGCAGACTTCAGAGTGCAGAAGAAGCTACTTAGTAAGGTACTTTGAGGATCTGCTTTTTGAATTTACTTTGCTTCTCTTTCAACWCTGTGAAGGGCAGCAAAAAGGGCTTTACAAGTATTTGAAAAGCTAAAGGAGGATCAGACATAACACTGGTCCATTGCTTGACAAGGCTGGTCATAAATAGGGCCATAGACAAAGCAAAAACATTAAAGCCTTTTTCAGCTCTTGTCTTCAGCACCAGTGGTGGGCCCTGATGCCTGAAGAGTTTGGTGTTGGAAGACCATGACTGGGGGAAAGATACACTCTGTCAATTCCAAACTTGTTCAAAACTTGCTTCCTCACCTGGATGCACATAAATCACTCCAAGGGGGTTAGTTCCAGGGTACTGAGAGACCTGGCTTATGGCRTCACATGATCTCTCTCCATTATTTTCAACATTTTGGGTGTCTGGAGGTGTTCCAGTGGACTGGAAAMTATCAAGTGTTGCCTCAGTTTTCAAGAGAGGAAAGAAGGAAGGCTGGTAATTACAGGCCTGTCAGTCTCACAGTGACTGATGAAATTAYGGAGAAGGTTAATCTGGGAGCTACTGGAAAGGCAACAAAATCATTGGTCACAGCCAGCAYAGCTWAACAAAGGGAAAGTGCTGCTTAAGTTAATTTCCTTTTATGACAAGGTCACCCAGGTAGTTGRCTAAGGGAAGCCAGGAAATGTGTGAAGTTTTTGATTTTAGGAAAGATTTTCGTAATGTCTCTTGCTGTATCCCTATGGATAAATTGGCCAGCACACAGCTGAACAAGTCAATTATACTTTGGGCAAGCAATTGTTTGATGGGTTGGGCTTAAAGTGTTATATTATTTGGGGTTTGAACAGATTGGTATTTATGGCCAGTACTCTTTAAAGCTTTTTATAAGTTATTTGGATACAGGAATCAAATGTAAATTCATTCAATAATTTTGTTTACCATACTTACCTGGGAGTAACTGTGAACTCCTTTGAGAGTAGAGAGGTTTAGAGAGAGATCTGGATAGACTAGAGAGCTGGTAAATCATGAACCACATGAAATTTAACAAGAGCAAGTGCTGGATTCYRCATCTGAGATGGAAAATCCTGGGCATATCTACAAGCTGGGGGATAAGAGGCACAGAAACAGCCCAACAGGAAGAGACTTGGGGATCTGGATTTTTGGCAAGTTGAACTGGAGTCAGCAGTGTCAGTAGGTGGYAGCCAAAAGGGCTAGCCATTCCCAGGAGTACATCAAGCACAAAATCCTTGGCTGGTCAAGGACTGTGATTGTCCCACTCTACAYGGCACTGGGGTGGCCTCACCTTGAATCTTGTGTCAGTTCTGGGCACCCCAACATATGAACAAAAAACTCTGGAGTATATTCAGAGGAGGGTGGCCAAGCTGAGGGTGAAAGGACTCAAGGGCAAGACTTAAGAGGAACATTGAGGTCACTTGGCTTGTGCATCTTGGAGAAATGAAGGCTGGGGGGGACCCCACTGAAGCAGAGCCATGGAGGGGGAGATGCTGACTTCCTCCCTCAGAATCAGAGCTGCTTAAGAAGAATGAAGCTGCTTAAGGGGAAATTCAGATTGGTCTTTAGGAAAAGATAGTTCACTGAAAACATTGTCAGTCACTGAAACATGCTGTCCTGGAAAGTGGTCAGCAAGTCTATCAGAAGTCCAAGAGATTAYGGATGATGTTCTAGGTTTATGGCTAGTCCTGAGAGGAGCAGGGAGATGCACTCAATGATGTTTATAACTACCTTCTGATCTGAAATATTCCACRTTTCTGTGATGTTATGGTTAACTGTTTTACTGTTACTCGTGTGTACAGTGTTTGCAAGTTTGAGTGGAGGCATTTGAGCTTCTCTCCCAAGATACCCTCAAAGGCAGCAGAAATGATAAGGAGTGGGAAGAACCACTACAAGGGAAGAACTAGGATGTTGAGACATGTTTAGTGTAGGCCTGAATACCAGCATGAAGACTTTGAAGGTTCTAGGAGCTGGGTGGAGGTCTCTAGGGGTCCTAGATGCAGTGGGAAAAGTGAGGGTTCTTCCTTGGGATGCAACTTACCTTACAGTCTTGGACAAAGTAACACACATAGACAAAGCTGGTGCTTTCATCTACCTATGACAGAGGAAAAGAGCCAGTAGGTGGCACTCCAGCACATCTAACACCCTGGCTTGGGCTGACAGGGAATGTAACACCTGCAGTTTMCTTGCCCACGGGACGCTACGTGCTGCTTTATCCCTCCCAAAGGAAAATCTGAATCTCTTATTGATGTTACAAATACACTTAAAGGAAAAGGCATCTCCCTAGCAGTCAGCATAAGTGTTCCTGGAAGTCTTCACAGCCCCCAAGGTGCTCATGGACCTTGTAGCCTCTACACTGAACCWCRGAAGTTTCTTCACTTCAACTTGAGAAGCTACTGAAATCAGTCAAGAWGTTCATGCCAACCAGAATCAGCAAGGACTTAACAGAGGAAAGTGTTTCAGAAAAATAACAAGAAGAGGATATCTGTGCTGTGAGTGTACAGACCCTTCTTGTCTTCTGACAGGATTCAACATTTTGAAGTGTTTCGTTAAGGAGTATCATTTTTCCAACATCAGGGAGTTCAAAATTACAGCTGACCATTATTTTCTTCTCCTATGGAGCACCACTGGTTGGGCTGTACTGAAGTACTTAAATGGGCAAAAGCAATGCACTTCACATCCAGCCTTTAGTGCCTGGCCATATAYCTAGTCAAAGGTGGAGAGGTAGCACTGGAGCACCCCCAGGCTTCACTAAATCTTTCCCATGAGCTCTGATACCTTTAATGAAGAAATTGGCATTAAAATGCTCAAAAAGTTCAAGTATTTCTTGAATCTTGGGCTTCATGCAGTGGACCAATTAAAAAACCGGGGAGGGGGATGAAGTTTTTTGTCAAGTATAGTGTTTCTTCCAAACTCTTTTACACAACGTATCATGCTGTGTCCTTTTCATTTTTTACTTTAATAGTGAGGTACTGCTGAAGGCTTAAATCCTCTTTAAATTTTTGTCTGGTCTAATTGTAAAGAATATTTTTCATTGCCTTCCTCAAATACAAGTTATCAGTTTAAGACAGAGAAACAAAGCAGTGGTGTGGAGAGGTGTTGCTTTAAACTAAAGTTGCCAGAAGAGGGGAACTTCAATTCATCCCATTCCTACCAGTCTCATTCCAGGACCAACAACAGATCTAGACAGGGATCACTGGTCRGCAGGAGAGATGAGACAGTTCCAAAGAATTCCAGCCACTGTGGTTCATAAGTCAGCTTCATAGAGAGTAATATCTAAATGCCTCCATGSAATTGCACACATCATGGGGAACAAACAAGAGGAATTAGAGACATGCACGTGCCTGCAGGATTRTGATCTTACTGGAATCACAGAAATGTGATGACTCCTATGATTCCAATGTTGGAATGGATGGACACAGGCTGTATAGGAGGATGAATACAGGCAGTGGACATGAGGAGGGGGTGTCTCTCTTSATGCTGATGATGTGATGGAGTACATGGAGCTCTGCCTGGGGTTGGATGAGGGACCAACTGAGAGCTTTTGGATCAGGATTAAAGAGAGGTTAGGGACAGGTGACATTAAAGTGCAGGTCTGCTACAGACTGCCCGACCAGCAAGACCAAGTGGGTGAGGGCCTCTAGAGACAGAGAGGAGCATCCTCACATTGAGAAGCTCTGACACCCTGACATCTGTTGCAGGGACAGCACAGCATGCAYAGGCAATCCAAGTGGATTGGCTCCCAGCATACACTGATGACAAGTGAGAGAAGGGCTGAAAAACAGAGGTGTTGTGCTGAACTTTGCTCTCACCAACAAGGAGGGGCTGACAAGGAGGGTGAAGCTCAAAGGCAGCCTGGGCTGAAGTGACCATGAAATGCTGCATTTCAAGATCCTTGCAGCAGTGAGGAGGACAAAAAACAAGTTCACTGCCCTGGGCTTTAGGAGTGATGTATCCTTATGAAAAGGAAGTCTGGCAAAAATTCCAGGAGGCCTGTGTGTATGAACAAGAAGCTCCAGGAAAAACTCAGACACAAAAAGGAAACCTACAGAGGATAGATAACCTGGGAAAAATACAGGTTAGGAAACCTACAGCAATGATAGAATTAAACCKGGACAGGGACATCAAGAACAACAAGAAAAGTTCTTACAGGTATGCTGGTGGTATAAGGAAGAGTAAGGGAAATGGTGGATCCACTCAAGAAGGAAATTGGAGACCTGATTTCCTGGGATATAAAGAAGACTGAGGCACCCAACAAAGTTCTGCCTCAATCTTCACTGGCAAGTACACTAACCACACCACCTGAGCTGCAGAAGAAAGAGGCAGAGGCTGGGAGAATGAAGAGCTGTAGAAGATCCAAGTTCAAGACCATCTAAGGAAGCTGAAGGTGCACAAGTCCATGGTACCCAATGAGATGCACCCACAGATGCCAAGGAAACTGGCAGATGAGATGTCTAAGCCACTACTCATCAGGTTTGAACRGCTAGTCAGGACATAGTCTGGGGAAGATCCCACTCATTGAAAAGGTCCCTTTTTAAAAAAGAAAAAAGGAAGACCCAAGAACCACAGAACTTTGAATCCCACCTCTGYGCCCAGCAAGATCCTGAAGCAGATTCTCCTGCATGYYACAGGCAGTAATARCTGACAGTCAACAATACCTCTCTAAGGGCAAATCATTTGTATTGGGTTGGGGTGAGCTGGAGTTTCTTTTCCTATAGCAGCCCTCACAGTGCTGTTCTCTCCGTTGATTGGAAGGTGGTTGGCAGTATTTTGGCTGCTGCTGAGCAGGATTGGCACAGCAACAGCCCTCCCTCTCCAACACTCCCCCCCCATACAGGGGCTGGAGTGAGCAAGATGCTTGGAGGAAACACAATTAAGCCAGCTGATACTAATAAACCAAAAGGATGCTCCATACCAAATTACCTCAGCTAGATATAAAAGTGAAGGAAAAGGGAAGGAAATATTCATTATTTAYAATATTTGCATTCTGGAGCAACTGCTACAAATGCTGAAGCCCTGCTTCCTGGGAAGTGGCTGAAGCATTGCTTGCTGATGAGAAGTAGAAAGTAAACCTTTTTTCTTTTTCCTCTTTCTTGTGTGTGCACAAACTTTCACTTTGCTTCAGTGATAAYTGCCTTATCTCAGCCTATGACTCGTTTTCTTATTTTCTCTACCCTGTCTAGCTGGGAAGGGGAACAACAGAGCAGCTTGGTGGGCACATGGCATATAGCCAAGGTCAACCCACCACAGTCCTTTTTGATTCCCCATGTGGGCTTGAAGGGTTTGAGACAATGGCAGATCTGATTGGGATGTTCTAGATTGAATTTATATTGCTACTGGTGTWCAGCTGGAAATGAGCAGACTCCTGYACTTGCCATGGGGCTCTATTTCCTGACTGAATATGAGAGTCTAGTGCTTGTCAGTGGCCACTTTTTGCTTTTGCTGCTTCCATACTGCTAATCACCTTCCTATGTTCTGCCTGGAAACACTTTGGTTCTGACCAAAGCATGGGGCTGCTTCTTTCTGTGCTGTTTGCTGGACAGGATGGAGCTCCAGTGTGAAGAGCTGAAGGGACTTTGATGTGAATGAAACCATGAGGGAGCAGAGATCCACCTGCATGGATCTCTGGATGTGGGCTGTGCTGCTGGTGACTCTGGAAGGAACTCCTCATTGCTAGCTAAGCTGAGAGCAAGGGAAGGGATTAATTTCAGGGTTAAAGCAGATAATCTGGTCTAAAAGGACCGGGGGTGAAGACTGTAATGGATATAGCTTTAAGTTATTGTAAACCATGATTTGAGTCGCATGTTTCAGGACTTTTGATAAGAGAAACCACCCAAACCAATGGAGGAGAAGCCTCACAAAAGCAGTTGCAGTAACCCAAACTGATGTGGTGTTGGTGCTCAGTGAGTCCATGCAACACACCACCTCTTCTGTCCTGAGGGACCGCCATAACAGACAGAGCCCAAAGTCATGGACCAATTTAATTCAACAGACGTTTGGTGGACATTTTATGCACATTTTTCAGGGGTGGCCCATAGAGAGCAATATGTGTGTATATTATATAAAAGAGTAGGAAGTGGGATGGTCATTACTGGTGTTGTGTGGGATCTGTACACGAGGCAAATTGCATGGAGTAAGGAGGGGATGTGCTGGTTTCAGCTGGGGTAGATATTAGATTTAGAAAACCTACTTTAATTTACACTGATGTCAATCTTATGTACTCTAAAAAACATACCCTAGTAAATTGTGAAAGTCAATACCTTAAGATATTGTGACAGGACACTACATCTGTACAAACTAAGTTCTGTATACAAACTATGGAAAGCATTCTTCATCCAGCAAGTTTCCAGCCTGGTTGTACCCATGCAAGAGAGTAAGAAAATATTGCAATTCTTTTATTTCTATTTCTTCTWATCTTCTATTATTATTTCATATTGTTTTTCTAGGGATTAATTGAAGCATACCATAATGTAATTTTCTTTCTGAGATTCTGCGAGCACAAAATGAAAGTGAATCAAGCTTGTCAAGGACTAAAAAGAGTCAGTGTTGACCAGAGCCATCAAAATGCTGTAGAGGTTGTCCAGATGACCAGTGGAGGCCCCAGCTCAGGTGAACACCAAAGCACATGCTCATGTGAGGCATTTCATCAGTCTCATCCATGAAAAAGATTAGCCATTAAATGTTTGAAGTGACTTTCTTCTTACCAAATGGCATGAGCATGAGGTGTTTGCTTCTCAGCAAAGCAAAGAGGCAAAACCTCCATCAAGAATAGACCATGTCAAGACCAGTGACTAGAGACCTCCCTGACCATTTGCTTCAAAGACTGCTCAAATCAKACACTGGAGAATTGTGGAAGTCCCCACACAGATGAGAGGGCACTATTGCAATTCACTATGTCATTAGGAGTAAAAAAGTTTTAGACATCTGAATCCACTGAGATACAGTTTTGAACCTATACAGGTTATGTAATTCAGCAGTGAGAAAATCTCAGATCTTTTGTTGCAATTACTTCTTTTTTAGTTTAACATTTTATTCAGTTAGATTTTACGATGAACTTAATATATATTTCTGTCTTAACTAATTTATAGCTTAGTCTCTTATGAGAGATTTACTCCTGTTAATTTTCACTCCTTTTTCTTCTCCTACAATTTAGTTTGAAAAATATTACATATATCACATATTTTCAACCAAAAATATTGACWTTTGATGAGATGAAACTAGAACAGATTTTTTAATTGTATTTTTGTACTAATATGCTACTTTTGGGAATTAATTTTTAAATTCAAAATTACATTGGCATAATTATATAATGCAGATGAGAAAAAAAATACAAAATTCCTTTTTTTTGTGATAATGGTTAAATATTGTGTGTATACATACAACTCAAATTTCAGTATCTATATTAATGAGCTAACATCATAACTTTCCCTTATTTTTTCTGTACAGTAGAGAACAGAGATAGTCCTCCATCAGCAGGAGCCTTATCTACGTGTACAACTATTGATGATAGTTTCTCTACTTGTTGATTTTACATTGATCATTAAAAAAATAACTTATTCATATAAATTACCATTTGTACCATTTGCAATCTGGATTCTATGCCTGCTAGAGTAATTAAATCATTACTGTCAGCAGGTCAATCAAACCAGTACAGGGCGCACAGATAATGCAAGATTGTCAGTGATCAACACTCAGTTGTTTTTAGAGAGGGTATGCTCAAGAAACTACTGTCTTCCTAACAGGCAGGAAGCACCAGAACAAAACCATAACCAGGAGTTATGGTTTGTGCTCTGTCTCTGGTTTCTCATGATTTAGACAGCAAACAATCCAGCACTTAGGGTTTTGCTTTCTCACAACAAAAAGTTTATGTATTTTGTATCATGGCTCTCTGTGKATGTGCTTGTTTATTGTGAGTCAATGTAAAGAGAACAACCATGGTAAATTGTGTTTCAGATTAATTACCAGCTCATGACATTATGCCAGTTACATCATTTAACTGCACTGATCACTGCTAGCTACGACAAGTTCACATGTCCTAGTGTTTATAACAGCACTSCATCGTTTAAAAATGGAAGCTGACCTTCCTGTTTTTAACCACRCTGATCTGTCATGTGAAAGCTGTGCCGCTCTTGTAGAGGTGCCAAGTGCAGCTAAGTTACTCATTGCCTTGTGAGCCTGCTGGACTGTCTGTGCCCTCTAGGTAGAGACCTCACCTAAATCAATTTTTGGTGAGCTMAGGCCATGGGAACATTCTACGGACAGTTTCTGTAGCAGAGGCATGTGTTATGGCAAACAAAGTCCTGTAGACACTTTTGTTTGTCTTCAGAACAGAACAGAGATCTCAAATGAAAATACTCATTAAATGCAGAACAGCCAGTGAGACTCACATGTTTATGTAGAGCAGCTCTTAACACCCACTGAAGCTCRTGGAACTTAATTAGAGGAAGTTTCGAATGGCATTCTCATCTGACGACCCAAACATGGAGCCACACTGAATTAGTGGGCTCTCATGAAAACATTGGCACTAACAATTGGTATCACTCTCCAATGAGAGTCACAAGTACTAAAACATGTGTAGGGAAGGCTTCTTGCAAGACTGAGGTCGCCTCTACAAACCATTCCACCTGCATTTTCTACCTCACAGAGTTCTTAAAAACTAGTGTATGACTTAACATACAACTTAAGAGCCCATACAAGAATTCAGAGYTAAAATGTTTCCCCATGACAAAGGGGAAGTCACCCACCCATTTGCAATCAACAGCCCCCACTGCTCCCAGCAATGTCAATATCCCTGACTATGCATAAACATGTTGGAAACATTTTAGATGAGTGAGCAGAAAGCAGTATTTTGAAAAAAGCACTGGGAAAAACAAGATCTCCTGTCATTTTTGCCATCTCCAAAAATATTCCTAGGACATTACTCAAAGTAATACTCCATTMTTTTTATGGTTTGTTATTTCAAAGTGGGTTTTGCACTTCTGCATAAACATAAATAAGAACAACTCTCCTGGACTGGACTGAAGGTCCCTCCTGCCTGAGGTTATAAACTSCATGGCCACATCAGCACTTCCAGCTGTGGAAGACAGGCATCTAGGACTCTTCCCTCTAGTGCCCTCCTGGCAACTTCTCACCTTTTCCATTCAGAGACCTCCCAAACCTGATACAGTCACTGATCAGCATTAGCTGATCCTCTTTTTCATTAATTTGTCCATCAACCCACCCATGATTTAGGTGCGCTTTCTCACCCTGACCTCAGTCAGGCTGATGAACCCACAGCTCTGCCTGTTGATCCCTCCCAAAGTTCATTTTGGAAGAGACAGCTAACAGATGTCCCTGCCTGGTACATTGCACTCATGATTTGATAGATCCCTGAGGAAAAGCCTCACCAGCTTTCTCATACATCTCAGCCATGGTCAGCCTCTGCTGAGCCCTGCCACTCACCATGCCATGCATGCCATACACGGGCTAGCTGAAGGTTTTCCACTGAGGAACTAGTGCCAGCTTTTCCTGGGGTAGTGAGATCCTGTGGGGACACAGCAGCATAACTCACCACAAGTGAGAGAGGCATGCTGAAATGTGGARCAGGGGCAGTTCAGACCCTTGGGATCTATCTGTAGAGATAAGTGGGATTCCCAAAATAAAAGTCACACATTGCCACTTGGAGTTAAGAATATGGCTCTTGTTTATTGCTTTTTTTGTTTGTTTTCTTATTCAGTCTTTGTGCCTTTATGCTTTAATTGRCTGTTAGAAAGTGGGAAAAAATAACCRAAACAGTGTCTACATAGGCAATGAGCAATGTTCTTTTCTTCTACAAAAGGCGAGGAGTTTGGCTTTTTACATGCCAAAAAAAAGAGGCTAAAAATCTGTTTCACCCTGTGACATCCATGTGTGCAGGCAATGAGATTTTTCAAAACTCCTTTCTAACACCCTGAGCTGGAGCATGCACACTGGAAACTAATCCTACTTGATAGGGCCTCTGGTGTTTTCTCTTCCTCCTGTTCCCATCTCTCCACCTTAGATSGTCTCCCTATCTAAGACTCAGGGTACAGAAACATGTTCCCTGTTTGCATGCATAGATGCTGTCCCTATGCATGCTTTAGGRCCACAGAAGTATTTTTCAGGCTCCAGACAGAGAGAATCAGTAGCAGCACCATACACAAAAAATCCTTGAGTCATTCCAGAGACTAACTCTAACTTTTAAACACACAGAAGCATGTATCTGCTTGATCAGAGCTGGCACCTGTTGTAACTCCTTAAATCMAGTGTTCAACAATTGCACAACTGATTTTAATACCAAGTCATCATAGAAGAAGGAGAAGTCGTGTGCTCAAATCTGTGTCAGAATTTCAAAACAAATATCAAGCAACCTAARAAATGACTCATTCATGTTATTACAGGCCTTCTCACTGGTGCAGCTGGATGAAGTGAACAAAACAGGAAGAGAAGCATGAGCTGCTTTCCAATGATTTTTTTCAACTCAGACACAATAGGAGTGTCTGCTCCATCACATGTGAAGCTGCCATCAGAGCCACACCTTGCAAGATCTTCCCCACCAGTAAGAAACCATCCTCTCCAATCAACTACTTCCCCAATCTGCTCTGKATTACACAAGAAATTAATTGTATGCTTATAAGACTGTGGCTGAAAAGCCTGAGAATGTTTATTGTTCTCAGGAAAAAAAAGCAAAAACAGCGAATGAATTTAGCACAATAAGATCTTCTAGTCCCTTTGACACTTTTTTATTTCTCCCTTCCAGATAATATTCTGGACTTGCAAACAAAGCAATCAGGTAGCAAAGGAAGTGTCAGGTTTCCTACTGACCTATTTTTAAACAAAGGAAATGTATTTCCCTGGAAYTGATATCAGAAGATGCCCACAATTAGTCTGCATATTAAGTAAACCTGGTGGGGTGAATACTGAAAATATTTGCTTTCCACACACTCTTTATTTACCTATTGTGTCTTTGTTAGCAAAATACATCTTCTCATACTCTAAATTGCTAAAGCTGAGCTCAGTGTTAGCCTGGAGAAAAGCATGGCCACTGCTGTCATCCTTCCCTCCCTCTCTAGACCATGTCACTCTGGCTGCAGGCTCTCTGGGAGCCTGGGATAGGAGAAGGCAGAGGCACCAGTCACATCTCCCTGCTTTGTATCAGGGTGAGCATATAGTAAAGCTGAATGATTAATTCAGAGCTATCTCCAAAACAAGTTATTTGTTAGTAGCTAAAAKAAGGGAAAAGGTAAGATGTTTTACYAGATGATATGGAYAAGAAAAGGGCTCYGATGAAGTCTTGTGATTTAGTTTAGCTGAAAAGTTAGTCCAGCTGAATTAAGCAAAACTAATTAATTTTGCAGCTGAAGACTCTGTGCATACAGTAATCTGCTACTCATTCCACTAAACCTGGTCCTGCAGGATAGGACTCCACAAGTAACCAGGACTCAGGTAGTCGCTCTTGTTCTCTACATACCTTAGCTTGAAAATTCTAGCCTGTGAAAAGCATTATTGCCCTCTTTTTTAAGTATTCATGCTGAATATGGCTAATACATTTGTGGTCATATGATGCACCTTTTTCTTCTTGTGTCCTGTTCAGTATGACTCTTAGACCAGCAATTTTGATTTGCAGACCTGATAGCATYTAGTAAATTATTTTTAGAAAGTCTGAAGAACCTACATGTTTTTGGATTTATACACTAGATCTTCAGCTATCTGATTTAGACACCCTCTGCTAAGATAAATGAGGGATAGTAGTTTGTAATGTGCCAAAWGTTATGACACAGAAAACTTGTTAAAAATATGCCAGAAGCAAGCCTTCTAATAATGTTTTTAAAACACTGTCTGGATTCTCTGAGATAAAGCCCTWACTTCTTAGGCAGAAGTCTGAGTGCTCTAGTGTGAGTGCTGTATTGTGATCTGTAAGAAATCCCCACCAACACACTAGATTAAATAAGAAAAAAATATTATAAGGAGGGTGAAGCTGAGACCTTTGTTGTATTGTTGAGATATTGTTGTGAAGGATTTAAATTGAAAAAGACAGCAAAATGCCACGTGGTGCTCTAGGCAYAGGCAGGAGGAGCACACRGATCTGTCCTACATACCAGTGTAGYTCAGAATCCATCTTATCCTTCAGACCCTTTTCCATTGTCCCTCATCAGCTGTRTAGGATGACCTAAAATTTAAAACATTTCTGAGCCTGGGAAAAAACATATTAAGAGTTTCACTTCACACCGACTTCCTTCCCCTTTAATAAAATTAAGAAAATACTTGAATTATCAAACCATACTTGTTTGCAGCTTCAAATAAATAAATGATTCCACTAGTAAATAGAGTTATGTTTCTGCTTCCCTTTCATTCACCCAGCTTCTTAAAGAAAATTACTCCTTCTGTTAATGAATTTTTTTAATTGTCCTTTTTTTTGTGTGATATTGTTGAAATACTACCCATATGCAAAATTGCTCCATGCTCTGACTCAGATGTCACAAACCAAAGTGTTCATTTGTTTCCTTGTTTTTACCAAGTCTGAGCCAGGAAATCTCCAGTATTCATAAAAACAAACATACAGTGTTCATAAAAACAACTTGTCMAWTTTTTCTGGATTGGATTTCACTRAAATCACAGCAATAGTTAAGCCTKYATCTAYTTTGTAAAGCCACACAAGATGCACCTCACTAAGACATCAGTAGAGTAGGGCAGTGGTGCTCAGTGATGACCCTACATCACACCTGAACCATACTGCATAATAATTCCAATTCACAAAAGCACACCACAGGGGAGGAAGCCTTTCACACCMTGGCTGTATGTTTATTTAATATCAAAGCAGTTTATCTCTCCCCTATCATAGCACCATTGACAAAGCAGTCACATCAAATTGGACCTAAAACTATTTAACTTACCTGCATTTGAAAAATGAAACTTCCTCAGAATGAAAAAAGAAAATACTACAACCATTATTTAGAGAATGGCAGTGCTGGATACGGGAACACGTAGCTGCTCATTTAAGTCAGCAGAGAAGAACAAATAGAACAAAAGGTATTCTTGGGAATTAGGAAACACAACATACTTCCTTATCTTCTATTTGCAGCTTCTAAGAGCTGTCTGAAATGCCTTCTCGTATATATAGTTTCTGAGAAGAGTACTTTTAGAAAGTTTGTCTCTCAAGAACAGGATCACCTCACTTGGCGAATTGGTTTTCAAACACAGGACAGATTATGAAGTTGCTGCATTGTTGTGAGAGTAGCAATCATTCACAGTTTTTCTTAAGGAGGAGATAGACTGTGACTCAAATCACCAGTACCCCTTGCATTTTTGGATATTTACAGGTTCTCATCTTACAAAATATTACCTCATTTCTGTGTTTGGAAACACCAGACTTCCTATTTCTTGTTGATCTTATTTTCATCAAACACATTCATCTGCTGAGAGGTCAAATCCATTCAAATCCATTTGAAGAATAAATAGAAATAATAAATAGAAATATTTGATAAGCACTGTCCAAACAGACCAAGAAAGAAAATAACAAGAGCAAGTGAATTATTACAAGATAAAATTGCACCTTCTGATATTAAACATCAGTTGGATATTAGTTACCAAAAACTCCTCCAAAGCAAGTTCATTCATGTTTGTCCATAAAAACACTGGTGGTCCCCACCACTCCTTCATGAGTTTCCCCATTTTGTGAACCCTGTCCAAAATGTAATCAAGCTGCAGACAGAAGGGACCACTTCAGTCCAGGTCAAATCCATCTTATAACTTTGCATACTGAGTTTCAACAGTCGTGCACCACACGCCTTTTTCTTAGCTAACAGAAATTCCATATKATGATCTGCAGCCTGAAAGAAGGGGTGGACAGCACTCACTGAAGTGCCTGCTCAGAAAAGTGGTGAAAATTAATATGACTCTTCACTTACAGACTGTTAAGGCTTACCTTCAATAGTCTTCATTAACATAATGAGAATAGCTATACTACATGATGTCCAGCCTCCACAGAATCCTTGTTTTGCAGTKCTGGCATGTCATAAAGATAATTTGTTGGTGAAATATTTTTTCTGTCTTTTTTCCAGCTTTTGTCACAGATGAGCCTCTAATCTAAGTCACTGTATGATCTCACAACCAGTTCGTATTTTTACAACTGAGAGTGTATGTAACTAAATAGAGCTAATCCCATTCAAAAAGGCAAATATGGCTTGGAAACTCATATCACTTGTGACAAAGAAGGATGGAGTTAAAGCTATTCAACTACATGCTGAGAATAAAGGCAAGGGGTAACAGCCTTTGACAACAGCTGTTTATAGAAATGCATGTAAAGTCAAAGTTTCTTTACARAAAGTACCTTTCATTAACTGTTATTTTTCCTTCTTTTCCAAAGACTAGTTATGAAAAGTTCATGCTAACCAAATGTAGYCATGATCAAGTGGCTAAAGAACCACATAATATATTGTGGGAGACTGGGAGTCTGTAACAGGTGGTTTAAAAAAAAGCAGAACAAAACTTAAAATGTAATGTGATTACATACTTCAAAAAAAACCTCCGCAGTAACAATCAGTTCCACTCAACAAGATGAAAAATATTCTGTATGTCTTCTGGAAATGGGAACATGCTTCCTCAAGTGGCAGAACTGAATAGCCTCAAGGACTTCAACAATATGGCTCTGAGAAAAAAAAAATCAACTGAATGGGTTTTTTAAGTCGAAAAAACAGTGTAAAGTTGTCCCTGCTTCTTCTAAATAGCACACATAGGACAGGGAGGGAAAAATAAACTCCCAGTGATCAATTATTTATTTACTCTGCAGGAAAGAGAACTGCTAGATAAAAAAAAACAGTGAGGATCACAGTAGGAAAGCAATGAATCAATGAGCAGATTCTTAAAGAGGAAAATATCTACACAAACTAGCACTACAATTTGACAGTTTGACCTCAATTACTGTCTCTGTCTACTGATCAGAAATTACACTTAAYGCCACAGGTGTAATTGCAGAGAAAATGGGTGCTTCTCCTAGTTAGTAACCAGGAAAATGYAATAATGTAAATGAATTGTTTTTTCTATTGTTAGACATCCAGTAAAATCTTCTGCAGCAGTTAAAAATGTCCTTGTACCTATTTATATTTTGTACCTATTTTTCTCCCAGTAGAGTGGAAGTGCAGTGGTGRTAGTCATCAACATTGCCCTTCCTGTTCTAAATGAGTGATCTTTATCTTCCTCATCTTTACTCACACTTGCAACACCAGCTCCTTCTGATGACAGATTAATTATGAGMGCTATTGTGTAATGCATCTACTTATTTGCACCGACAAGAGGAGCAATGGTAATATAAAGGGCCTTGCATTYAGCTCTTACATTTCTCTTTCCATCATCTTTCTAAAATTTCAAGGAAATAGATTATTAGCATGTATTTAATTTATCTAAGCATTGTTTTGGCAACCAAATCCATTGCGACTTACCTGAGCATTTTAACTTAGMTTTCACTCTCAGCTTCACTGAATAYGGCAAATGCAASTAAATATGAATAAACTGTCAGGAAGACAGAAAACTCACATCATATGGGGATAGCTCATGTACAGAAAACTTTTGTTTGGTATTCCTGACTCACAGATTGCTCAGGGAAAACAAAAAAGTCAAACTAAAGAGAGATGTTTACCTGGCAAATGGGTGTTCTGGTTGATTGTTGGTTGTTACCATTCCCTCCTAACTATAAACAATAT
The DNA here is from genome assembly GCA_902810485.1 of Alauda arvensis. Classification (NCBI taxonomy): domain Eukaryota; kingdom Metazoa; phylum Chordata; class Aves; order Passeriformes; family Alaudidae; genus Alauda; species Alauda arvensis. Next base: position 417,074 of record CADDXX010000187.1, read on the forward strand.
TGGAAAATGGATCTCCTGTTCATTCAAAATTGGTTCATCTAGACAGACAGTGTGAGTTAATTGATCTGATTTTTTCCTTATGTGGATGATTCACAGCTCATGAGATTCCTTCAACTAGAACAACCTGCTCTTGTCTGATGGCAGCAAAGCTGGCTCTTCAGCTAAGAGAGAAATATCCAGAAGTGGACAGACACCATTTTAGATGATCCAGAGTTTTTGGGGATGACAGATTCCAGCAGCTGCTGACCAAAGTACAGTACCTACCATGAATGCCAAGAGAAAGCACTGGTAGAAAAAGAAATCTTCCCCAACAACRTAAACCCACTTTCTTTCAGATCTTAATAAACTACGCAAGTCCTCAAACAAGCATCTTGAAATTAAGAGGACATTATACAGCAGGCACYTCCAGAGAGTCATAAGTTTGTCAATTAAATTTGGTTAGTGCATTACAATATAAAAATTCAAGAGGCTAGGGTTAGCAGTTGTTGTTTTTCATTACCTAGAAAATGTTGTTAGTTACCGGTTTTTATTATTTTGAGGGAGAAAAAGCATTTGCAATCCTTAAATCTGTGAACCCTGAACACTGAATTCACTACAAAAAGGTTGTTCTTTACACAGCTTAAAACATGTGTACCCTAATAACTAGAGTAATAAATGGCTGATTTGGCAGTCCTTTCTTGTCCAGAAAGCAATAGAATTTGCCATCAGGATATACAACTTAGGAATATAATGRGGTGCACAAAGCCGTAATATATTCAGTTAAAATTAAGAATCTTAATAGCATTCAATTAGTTAGAACTAGCCTTTTTCTCCTCACCTCATTTTTTCTTTTTCTCCCAAAAACGTTATTGTTTATGTTTTTAAAAAACATTATTTGCAGCAGATATTTGTAATATCTTARTATTTCTAGCAGAATCCATGATTTTTTTAAAAAGATAGAACATGAGGCTTGTTATAGACGTAGTCAGCATAACCCAGCTTTTCTGCAACACTTTTGAGACAAGCAGAAGTAAGGCCACCATGTCAAGTTGCAGTGAAATCCCTGCAATGATTCCTCAGTGGGCCCTATTCTCCCTTTCTCTCCCACTCTCACTGAGGCACCACATGGCTCCCAGTGTATTTTTCAGTCAGCACTTCTCACCCATTGACATGATCTCCACTTCCACTCCTGCTGCTCTCCCATGGTGATCAGTCTTACTCAGACACCCTTTTCTGTATCTTGAGCTAATGTCTTGAGCTATAGGAGGAAGGCAGACTACTACACCTTTAATCTGGTTATGTCTGAAAAACAAAAGCCTCTCCTACACCAACACTGTCTTTCATCAACGAAAATTTGGTTTCCTGGTTACAAATGTAACCTTGCTGTTATATTTGTTTGAAACTTTGAGCTTTGYTGTGTGATGTTCAAGTAAGTGCAACCCTCACCTTCTGTTCTCTTTTCAATTTGCTTTTTGGCAGTTTTCATTTCCTTTCATGTAGAAAGGGATTACTACTTTGACAGCTCTTCTGTGATAGCCCCTTCAGGCTGCACAAAACACTTTCTTCCTTAGATCAGACTGCATCAGTGGGTGCTGTTGCTGTTGTTGCTGCTGCTGTGTACGCTGACCAGTACCCACTTACCGTGGAAGTCACGACAATGCACACAGAGAAAAGTTCCAAGACTAATGGGACAGAAATAAACTTTGCTCCTACAGCTCCTATAGGCCACAAGGAATAGGACCAAAGCAGCTGAAYATTGAAGTGGCTCCTACTCCACTCAGACTCCAGTTCATTCTATATAACCAGTTTTCGAAGTGCAGTAGGAAAGGGTGCAAACTGGAAGGAGGTAAAAGCAGGCTGAAGACATCCAGAAAGTACTTTTAACAGCCTTTGGAACAAATTAAAATTCTTGTCCCTGGTTGTTCAACATGAACATCTTTCCTCTATAGACAAGGTCAGCACAGAAGCACTTGTGAGGAAGATAGAGATGACTCATTTAGAATAGAACAGTGATGTGGTCAGTGAGTTGTTTATTTGGCTTCACAATTTCCTTCCTTTTTAAATTGCAAGGCCTCTCTAGGTCCTCCCAGGGTACCACCCACTCCTTCTCATGTCTGTTTACCATATCTGAAGGTGATTTGTTTCTGCAAACAGGGAGGAATGTGGCAGCAATTTTAGTGGTGAGTTACTTGCATAGTATGTACATATACCTGCACACTTGCATAGCGTTTTCACTGTTACTGTACTAGTGGGACAGCACTGCAAAATGAATAGCACAAAAGAAATTAACATGTAGGTTCAACGTGCTATATTTTATTTGCTATTTACCTTTACAATGTGTCTTTCTGTTGTCTGCCCAATTTCTCCTTGAAATTACAGGATTGTTTGGATTTGCGGTTTTTTCTCATTTTCAGTTTTTCAAGTGTGTCTCTCTACATTCATTGTCTCTCATGACACTCYGCTAAACAATTATTTATTTCTTTATGACTGGCAGTTTGTCACAAAGCCATTTATATAACTTTGTTAATAGCTCTTCTCCAGCCAGAACAYATGAATTTCTCTATAGGCCATTCTTATTTACTCTTTTAACTTTGTTTTTAATCCCCAACATCAAACAAACTACCAAGTTCTTCAGGCGTTTTTGTTAAACTTGTTTTTTCTTGTGGAGAATGTTGTTTGTTTCAATAGCAATTAGCTTTTAGTGTTCTACWTCCCTCTTCTCTTTCGCTTGGTCTTCTGCCTAGATGTTATTCCATTGYGCTACAGACTCTTCTGTGTGTTTGGCAAGTACCTAGATCATCGTCACTGCATCTTATCTGCCATAAGAAAAAGGTCTTAATTTATTGCTTAGGAAATATCATGCCATGTTATTTCTTGAAATTTTTACAATCATGTAGTCACCTGAGTCTGAACCAGTCAACCCACTAAAATTCAGGGGAAATACATAAAGGACAAATTACATTTGTAGCAAGCTCAGTCAGTCAAGTAAATAYCTTAGCATCATAACCATTTGCACTTGGCATCAAGACTCTACCSTTTATTACTTCACTTTTAAGTGTAGGGTATTCAAACAGAAAGATTTCTAAGAAATATTAGTTCTATTGGGACATACCCTAATCTCTCCTTTTTAATTTTATACAGATTTATTTACAAATAAGATACAAGAAACAGCACTAAATGTACTTCTTTAGATGAAACTACCAACTTCAGCTTTGGTTTAGGAGGGTGTTATGAACCCTCAATTTACTTTGAACAGAAAAGCTTTGTTATATTCAACGACTTGGATCATCCTTGCTATGAACTGCCCAGGCGAATTGACRGTCAGTAATRTCCCAACTCCTCATTCCATCACTTGATGKTATTCTTCTACAGGAATTCTCTTTTTTAAAAAATTAATTGAAGAGCAACCTTTTTATGTGTCTAAGTAAATCAAAATCAGTAGAATCATAGAATGGTTTTAATTGAACATTAAAGACCGTCTAATTCCAACTCTCCTGCCATGGTCAGGGACACCTACTTGTCCAGGTTTCTCAAAGCTTGACCCAGCCTGGCCTTGAACAYTTCCAGGGATAAGGCATCTGCATCTTCTCTTGGCAACCTGTGCCAGTGTCTCATCACCCTCACAATATRGAATTTCTTCCTAACATCTAATTTAAACCTGCTCTCTTTCAGTTTAAAACCATTACCCTTGTCCTGTCACTACATGGCCTTGTAAAAAGTMCCTCTCCAGCTTTCTCCCAGCAGGTGCCTTTTAGGTACTGCAGCACCCTATCACCCCTCTAAAATCTTGTCAGCCTTCTTAAGAAATCTAGCAAGTGCTCCTCACCAGCTGAGCAACTTCCTAGAAATCTGCTCCTTACAAACACATGAGTACTTTTCCTGTTTGTGTGCCCAGCTCTTGCCAGTTCAGCAGCTTGTGTCTGCTGGACTGAAACAGCCCCACATACTCAGCAGGTCAAGCTGGACTCCTGGCAGCCAGCAGCTCTGGAATAGGCTACAGTGCTCCCCCGGTGCCTCTCATCATGTAATTTATAACCCTGTTTTTTTCTGAGCTGCCCACYCAGTTCAACTGTAATTGGAAAATAAGGAAAGGATAGAGTGGAAATCCAGTAGGAAAGTCCCTGTTTACCTGGGTTCACCCAGTCCTCACACACATACTGGTGAAATTTGTCTCAACTTTTCAGCAAAAGATTGCTCGCTTTTTGACTCTTGTCAGTACCCAAATTTGATGGAATTTGAGAACTGTTTGCATGAGGTAAACKTCATATTTCCATGCACAAATATGTGATAATTGGAGAAAGAATGTGCYGGATAAGGACTCTAAATGATGAGCACATTGAGTCCAGGCTGAGTACATCTCATCCTTGTCACTATTACTGATCAACTTATCTTTTGTTCGAGTTTTCRTTTGGGGAAGGAGGTCTGTTTTGGGAGTTTTTTGAGAGTTTGGTGGGGGAAGGGGGTTCTGGTTTGGGTTTGGATTTTGGTTTTTTGAGGGGTTTTTTGGTTTTTTGTTTGTTTTAAATAAATGCTTGGGAATAGAAGAGAAAGAACTCCCTGAACAGCTTTTTCTTTATCAAGTACCATACAGGCCTGAAGCAGCAYGTGCTAGTGTTATTTTGGCACCTTACATGGCAGAATATGTGCTTCCTTTTACTGCTCAGCACATGCAATTTAATGAAATAAGTATTTAAAAAATATGTCAATTTTTAAATGCCAATTGAAACTCACAAAAATGCGTCAAAATTCTTTCCCCTGACAAGGAAAATGCTACAAAAACAACTACTTTCATATCAATCTAAATCAGAGTATTATCAAAAGCATCAGACARACTTTAAAATATCTGGGGCATAACTTTCAAATATAGAATGTCACCTAATTAATATCAAGCAAGATACCCTTTTTTCTAAAAGGTGACATAACACTACTATCAGCATCTAAGATTGAAACTAGGTTAGATGTGGCTGAAACTTCATTATCACTCCTGTTTTGTGAACACTGGCTTTCAGTATGTTTTGGAGAAAGCAGCTGAAACTTCACTTTGTTTTTTTCAGTGTTTACTTATCAGCTCTATGATATCTGCAAAGTAAGAACTGAAAAGTTTGGCTGATTAGTCCTTRTCAACTGCAATGTAAAAACTGAAAGGAATTCACMTGCTCRTATTTTGGAAATGATAAAGCAGCAGCTGCAGTAAGTCAAATGGTAAACACTCTCAGCATAATTGCTTTTTGGTTTTTGGATGACAACAAGAGAAAACAAGAGAAAAAGTGTGCCTTTTCTTAATTACCTGGATTACCATAGYCATTAAAACAGGAYTGGAYTTAGAAAACTGTGAGAACAATTCTTACACAAAACTAACATATGTGCCTGGAATTCCAGCAAAGGCTTAGGACCCTTCTCAGATAATTGCCCATACTGTTATTGTCAGCCTGGCTGTGTAAAGACTGTGTGAGTCTTATTCCATCTTCCTGCTGAGGTTCCAGAAAAAGTCACTTWCTCTCCCATGTCCGGAGGATGCTCCATGGAATATTACATCTCCCTAWATTAAGATATTAAAAAGACACTACACAGAAGTCCTCTTAGTCCACTGTGTCCACTTACTTTTTCAGGTGAATAGGTGACTTCAGTACATTATTTTTTGTGTTGAAATTAGTTAACTTTTCCACATATTGTGAGCACAATATCTTGATTATAGCATTGTGGACCTCCATGCAATCCTACAAATTATCATTTCTCTGGGAACAACTCAGCAGGAACTCAATGTCTTTTGCWGTGTCTCAGGGCAGAAAGAACATAAATAGTCATGCACATGGTGGATGTAGAAAGTTTCACACTTCAGCCAAGTACAAGAGAGTAGACGCAGGAGRACATAAAGTCCCAGTGACCTCTCCAGTCCCTGATCTTGAATTCCTGCTGAGGTCACACTTATAGTCATAGCCATCACTGCATACTCACAGGAACCTCTCAAAGGATTGAAGAGACTACAGGGCTTCTTTGCACTTCCCCAAAGACCTCCTGCCAGCTATTAATCCCTGCCAGACCCCAACCTCCCCTTTCTGTTGGACATGGATGGGAGTTTTTCCAGAGTTTGCAGCTTCTCTACTGGATCCCCTTGGGGGACTTTCCTGCACTGCCTGCCACCAGTTGATCAGACAGAAACCAATGGTATTTAATCCAGGGCTAGAACTGATTAACTTTATTTTTCCTACACTATAAAGCTTTAAATGAAGGTGTAACACTGGTAAATCTCTGGATAAATGCTAGYCAAGACAAGTTCAAATGACACAACAGAAAATGTTTGCAACTGTTCTCTCAACTGATTTACACTCACTGGCAGAAAGGTACAGTCTTCCATTTTAAACTTTAACATCACCATTCTTTAACCTCCTTCACTGCTAAGTGCCTGGCTGCTTATCTTGATGCCCATTACCAAAACACATTTGATATCCCACAAGATTATATTAACAATAATAAATCTCTTATCTTCTTCATCATGTTGTATTGGAATTTGATTAGGAATAATTTTAGGTGTTGTTACACCTGTGCTCCCCTCAGGGAGCCAGCAAGTCTTTTTGACTGAAACATTAGTAAACAGGATTATGACGAAACAAATCATCGAAGTAAAAGAGCTGGGGTGTGAAGTCCAAAGCATTTAGAGARATGCATTAGTCATACCTTGGAAACTAATCAAGAATTTCGGGAAGAGGGGCAGAAAGCTAGTGAGGTCAAAAGGTAGGCAGAACTAGTTGTAAATAACCTCCCTCAAGACAGCTGACTAACACAACGTGCATAAGCTGAAACTTGTTTATCTGAACCCTGTGAACCCAGGACACATTTCTGTTGGTTAAATATCTTGGAGCTGGAGGCAGATGCAAGAGGTGAAGGTTACTCCCTAGTTACTAACAAAAAACAACCTGCTCTCCCACCTCTCCACCAAGGGCTGGAAYGGGGATGATCAAACAAAAAAACCCTTAACCCCTGGGAAATACATTTCCCTGTGACAAGTGGGAATGGTCCTGAAAAACAGCATGCACATCCACCTTTTTGACACACCACATGTTTGGTACAGCCCAGGACTAATAAGGAGAGGAAGGTGCTCTGGAATTTCTCATTTATTTTTCTCAGCATCTCTTTTCCCTCTTATTTTCCTTCTCTGCCCATGTCATTCTATGACCTTGACAYTTTGTTGGTGGAAATATATATTGTGGCAAAAACTACAGAAAAAATTAGCACTGGGCATCAGTGAAACCACCATGAATAAAAAGTAAAAGTGGAAAAAAACCCAAGCCAAAATAAAAAGCAGCCTCCTAGAGGGAAAGCTTTAAACAAACTCTAGAACAGTAGGATCTTATTATTTTATGAATTTTTTCCAGTCAGCTTCTGGACAGCGGATATTCACACATTTTATCAATGAGAGTGACTCAGCTGCAGATATTATCTATATTCTAACATATTTTCATTACAAATTTTAAGGATGGAAATATTAGAAGTGAGAACAAAGAGAAAACTATTTCACTGCATTAATAAACTTCTCAAATCCCAGCACTAAAGCCAAACTGTAATGAACATGTCAAATTAAGACTAATGTAGTGCTCTAAGCCCACCTCATGGCCTACTCCTGCTGCATCTCAAGTTCACTTAAAATCRGTTTGGTGATGTCTGCCCCATTCTACAACTGAACTCAGAAGCTATCTAAAATTGAAAGCTGAATGAATGTGTTTCCAGCAACCTGGGGCAGATCTTTTCTTGCTGAGAACAGAATATATCAAAACACCCCAATTTCACTTTGTTAGAGTGAAAAGATTATTCAAATAGTCAAAATCATGTCAAAAATTTTAACAAGAGGARGATGAAGGYTGTACATAATTGCTGGCTGAAGTGAGAAGTTTGYGAGTGAAGTTCACAGCAAGGTCACTGCAAAACCATACTTTCACAAAAACACACCTATCAATATGGTAGTGCCTCCTTTCCATTACTGCCATRGTTATGTACATTATTGTAAGGAAAGAAATGCTCCCTGATGGCCATTACTCTCTGGAAGGGGAGGAGAAAAAATAATAACTTCACCACTTTTAGAGCTGATCCAAATTTCTTGCTGTAACCGTCACATATTAAGTAYGTAAGTTTAATTGTGTTATCTCCAAATAAAAATACCTAATTTTTCCAGAAGAAATGCCAAATTAGCATTGTTCTGTTTGAACTGCTGTTCATATGTAATCTCATTTGAATATATCCAAATACCAACTTGTAGGAGTTTCAGCAAAAGCAATAAAACCAACTATAAAAAAAGAGATGTTTCAGASAGTAAACTGGTTTTTCAACATCAACTGCAAATTAACATTCATGACAAAACAGCAACTTAGTTTTGATTGTTATTTCAAGGGATTATATTAGAGGAATAATAGGTTACTATTTATAGTGTAGGATAACTCCATGAGCTGCTTCAGGATGAATATGATAAGGCATAAACAAGTCTTGACTAATTATCGGCTAGGTTAACATAATGTGTGCATGTGTGTTGTGTGCATTGGATGAAACTTACTCTRTTATGAATGTGTCAGATCTGCAACACTGATTACTCATCTTTGCTTGCAGACAGACTAAAAGTACTTACTGTCAAGTGTGTGTGCCAATTAAGTCATAGAATCATAGAATATCCTCTGCTGGAAGGCACCCATCAGGATCATCCAATTCCTTGTCCTGCACAGGACATCCCAAGAGCCACACCATGTGCCCAAGGCTATTGTCCAAATGCTTCTGGAACTCAGACAGGCTTGGTGCTGTYACCACTTCCCTGGGGAGCCTCTTCCAATGCCCAGTCACCTTCTGGGTGAAAATCCTTTTCCTGATATCCAACTGAAACCTGCCCTGACACAGTACCCTTATATAAGGGTATATAAGGAATAAGGATATATAAGGAATAAGGGTAGAGAATAAGTAGAGAATATTGTCTTTCAGGATAATGGTGGTTCAGATATTGCTGCTAGGTGAATTACTTTTGTTGCATTCTTTAATAACTCTGTTCCCTTGTGTTACTGTAGCTTCATCATCCTAAGAAACTAGAGCATAAACTAAAAAAACATGTCTAAAATTCAGGTTTTTTTAGCCCAGCATTACACCAGAAGAGTTCTGAGTTTCTCCTCAGTGCCTTCTGTGCAAGGTTTGCAGAAGAAACGGCTTTGACAGCTCTCTGAGCCCACAATTGTTCCTCCAGTTGTATTTTGTGGTGTTTATCCCACAAAGGTCAAGGGATGTCATACATCTGCATTCACACTTGTTCACTGTATAGCTCATCCTCTTCTGCAGTTACTAAGTTAAACCTAAGCCCCACACGCAGCATGTCCCTGGTCCCCCTGGTCATACCCTGGTGACAGGCCAGACACAATTCCTTTCCTGGCACCACTATCAGTCAGGAACTACAACTGGATACGGATCATTACACCCACAATTTTTAAAATGYTTTCCTCTTAACTTCCACTGACAGTTTGTGGAACCTCAAAAACTGATTAATACAATGGTTTCATTATTATCTCTTCCAGGTAAAATAGCCACACTTTACAATACTGTTTCAAAACATATGGAACATTCTGTTTAGAGGAATTCTGCACTRAATGAAGGCAGCAGCCTCAAAGATCTTCACAGGGTGCCAGCATCAGTCGACATTCCTCTTTCTGACAGCATTATAGGTGTGAAAAAGGAGTCAGATTCTTAAAAATGTTGRCACCTAGAGATGAATTAGCAGTCTAAAAGTTTTGAGACCCTCAAATTTATACCTGCAAATTGAGAGGCYGAGGAATCAAAGATTCCCAGAGCAGACAGTTTCTGAATTCTGAGAGCTGCCAGAATCAGATTTCAGTAAAAAATTTTTCCTTCCTTCCTTCTGCTGACTTGCACTTAGCTGAGGCAAGTCATGGTGAGAAGCAGAGGTGTTCTGGCTCCAAAGCTGCATCCCAGGAAAAAGGTGACCAGTGCCTTTGGTCAGCTCTCAGATCACCTGCACACATTATCAGGCTACAGTCTTGTTCAATCACTTTTACTGCATCTATTCATACAGRAAAGTTGTTAGTCTAAAAACAGACTTGCAGAAGATGGCAAATAGTTCTTACCAAGCAGTGAGCTCTGTTGATTGTAAATAAGTTTGTTTGAAAGTAGTACAACTTTGGTCTGACTTTCAGTAGAAAAGCTTTGAGTTTGAACAGGCTTCCAAAATATTTAGAACCTTACAGACTATTTACACTAGCTGAAAATGACCTCTGAAAACCCAAATTTTTGTTGTGCATGTATTCCAAAAGAAGTACTGCAAACTTAAAAGTGAAAAGAAATTACTGAATAAGTTATATTTCAAATGTTAACAATTATTTTCACTGCAGAAAAAATGCTGGAAAAAATGTTTTCTGGCCTAATGTTTTGCTTTTTCAGAAGTATAAGGCCAAGTGATGGTCAGAAAAAACAGATTTTTAAAAAAATTCAAAAAGCCTCTGTTCAATTTTCAAACCAAAAGGATASAGCTGTAATAGTTAGCTGTAATAGACAGAAAACTGTCTTTTTCTTCCTTCTAACCACTAGCTGTTCAGAGCAGGACTTCAGACTGCAGAGCTGCAAAAYCCATGCCATAGAGGGCAGCCTGTAGTATCATGACTATACTTTGTCCATGCAAATCATCCAACTAACCTTAATGAGACAACTCATTCTCTGGGTTGATCTATATTCTCCACAATGTTTCCACAAAATGGGTTAAAAATATCTGTTGAGGGAGAAATAAATTATTAATTAATTCTCAGCCTCAATTTGCCTTCTATATTTGTCAAGCAGAGCTGTGTTTATAGACTTATGGACTTTCACTCCGCTTATGGATAACACATATCCACGAATATAAAATGCAGAACAGCCTTCTGCAGAAGAAGGATAGAAGGGGGAGGAAAAACCCTAATTCTTGAAGAAAAGGAAATAACACTGATCTTAGCTAGTAATTTAATGAGAACTTTTTGAAGTAAAGTTCCCTCATGCAATTATTTTCCTTTAGCCAGATCAATTTAATGACAAGATCATAGTTTGAAATTCCTAGTATCGAGATCAGTTCAGCGTGGACAGCTGGAATATTTTGGCACATGTATTTGCTTCGAGATTAACAGAAGAGATCGAAATATTGAGGCTTACAAGATTAAAAGTAAAGTTTATATCAAMACCTGAGAAGGTGGCAGCTTGACTGAAGGGTGGAACATGGATCATCACCTCCTTAGTGACACTGATTGCTCTGCTTACTTGCTTGCCTGTTTTGTCCATTTAAACACCCTGTCATTGCCAGGTTGTTTTGCAACAGAGGAACCTTGGATCTGCTGAGGAAGAAAACACTGCTCAAACATGCACATTTTCTGAGTGTTAATAGACCAGAATTTCTGGGTGTAAGTGAATGACATTGTACAGGAGAAAACAAATTATTAAAGCACACTTATCTCTGCTGTCTTCTGCCTCAAAAGGTATAACACTATCTGTCTGGTAGCATCTTGTGGCAGCAGGCCAACAAGAAAGCTGTTGATAGCTTTCTTGCAGGGCTGGACCTGCAACTTAGCCACCCAGGCWGATAGGACCCAAGCCAGGTCACACAGTGTCCCCTCCTAGGGGATGCATGCCCAGCTGACCCTCACAAGCATTTCAGTCATTAGGCAGCTGTGATTAGACTCCTGATCCCATGAGATGTCATGCAGATTAATGTGGGGTGACAATGGCATCTCTGTTTTGAAGTGAAGGTGCAGATGAAGAAGTGCCAGCTAACTCCAAACATTCCTGCAGACCCTCATCCCATCCTGTGATTTAATTCTTTCCTCCCAGTCCCCTGGTGGGCTCTGGGGATCCAGAATAATGCTGTTCCTTGACATCAGCATAGGTTAAAATAATATGGACTGAAATGGTCCATGTTCAAAACTACAATTTTTTTTCTCCTAAATCGTGTAAAGGTCTACACCAGGGGTCTTTTTCTACCCATAAGTAAAATTTTTGTTCATGCAGTTGCCTTCTAAATCACATGGTGGTCTTGCTGGGGAGGCAAATAATCAGGATTGACAATTTTCTGACAATGCCAGGTCACAGTACACCCACCAGTGCCAGGCAGCAGTCTGAGCCTGAGCAATGCATTTTGCTRTTTCTGAATGTAGGAAATTGAAGGTGAGCACTCAAAGCTTATTTTAATAGCTTAACAGCATATGGAATCAGAAAAACAGAAGACAGGAAAGTCAGTTTTGTTTGTCCAGTCTTAAGCTATCCTCTATCAACAAATTCGTATGTAAGCAAGAAAGTATTTTTATTGTGACTCTCAAGAACACTGTATTACAGAATCACAGAATATTCTGAGTTGGAAGGGACCCACAAGGATCATCACATTCAACTCTTCAGTGAATGGCCTGTACAGGGATCAAACCCACAACTCTGGCATTATTAGCACCATGTKCTGATCAAATGAGCYATATTTTCTAGTTTATAGCTGTCTCAAATCAGTTTCTTCCACTTTCTCTGAAGTGTTTTATCTGMTCTGTTATTGCCACCAGAGCTCTGTAAATAAAGCAGTCACCTCTWGTACTGAACAGTGGCAGTTTTTTGAAGAATTTTCACTTTTTTTATTCTTTTGAGTGTCCAACAACCCAAAATTTCAAAATTCTTCAGGAAGTAAATTCAAGGACCTGTGGAGAAAGTGTTGGAATGCTAAAATATCTTAAAATATTACTGTATTACTGTAAATTTTTCAACTGCTATGTTGAATTATACATAATATAAAATATATTGTACAGATGCTTAAGAGAGAGAAAGGTACATATTACACATTSTAACCGTTCCCCTTAAATATTGATAGGGAAATCTTTATGATATTCAAACATTTTCCTGCTCACTTTTTTTAAGAGGAATGCCAGCCTGCAAAATAGGCTTGATTTCTTCTGAACTTTTATTTTAACACACTATGGCTGCATATTTTCTAACAAAATGCTTGTCAGAAATGTAGTCTGGCACCTTTTATGTTTACTTTGCTCAACCACAGTAAATGACATCTAGACATAAGCCAAATACATTTTTATTTTGTTCCTTTCATGTGTACTAAATTATGCACAATGCATGCCCCTCAGTGGACTCCAACATGTTCTGAATGTAAGTATACATATTTTTCAAATCATCAGACACAAAAACTTGATGTGCACACCTTCTTAACATAAATTTTACTCAAGAGAGAGAAAACCACATTGTGTTCTAGTTTAAATGCAGGGAAGAGGTATGGGCAGAATTTTTTTTAATCAATTTTGCATGGAAGTAGGATGGATGCTCTGCTGCCTGTCAATAGACACTTGTGCAAAACTGCTGTGATTTTATGGTTCTACAGAGACTKGTCACATTTCCAAGTGTTAAATGCTGCTTTTGTTTTAAAATAAAGTTCCCTAAGAGACTGTRAGTACTGATAAGAGTCATAGAAGAACTGCACCGACAGCTGTAAAATATGTTCAGCCATTAGCATGAGTTAAACAGTGCTGATACGGTAGGTTAGGCTCCCCCTTTAATTGTTTATACTTGWTATATTTTTTAAGAGTCCAAGCAAGTTTTATGTTACTGAGAAAACAGAGAGAGTGGCCTTGGAGGATAAAAATTGCCMAGGGTTTTATTTCCTCATGTTGTCAGTTCAAGGAAGGACAGTAAAAAGCCCTGAACTTTGAAAATGTGTTCAGATCTTTTAAAATGAACAACAATTTTCAGATATGGGGTTARGGTTGGTTATTAACCTTCTAATTGCTGTATTTCTCTTCATTCCTGTAATGAAGATACTCATTGCTGCAAGATTATAGTGGTTACACCTGCTTYGTCTTACCCAGGGAGTTACATGACAAAGATAACTGGTGTCTTTATATTTTGCACCAATGAATAACAACACATCAGCCTGCAATCTAGTTTACAGAAAGCTTCATGTCAAGACACTGCAGAGCAAAGCTTGGGATGCTGAGCTGCACCAAACAGGTCTGCCTGCACACTCCATGCACATGAAAAACAGATTATGACGTATTGCATTATTTTTATTCATCTGTATTTTGGTAATGAGGACAATTCACTTGGCATCCACTCATCACACGCAGAGAAAAGACAGTTTGAACACACACATGCACACACACAGTCTTCTTTCATGCAGCTGGGAGTGTATTGAAATTGTGGCCTTTGTAGCGCAAATAAATAGCAGCTAACTGTAAGATAAAAAGTAATTTGATCTCACGTAGTCCAACTGAGTAAATATAGCTGCTCTTTATTAAATTTTGGGTTTCATTACAAAGAATGCTGGACAATGAAATGAAGATGTCAAAATTGTGAAGAGAAGAAAGGAGTTAACTCCCCACTGTCACTATAATCTCAGCATTTTCTCTATCAGTGCCCCAAGTAGCAGTCTGGTTTTATTTCCATGCCCTTAAATTAATATTTCCCCCACTTAACTAATTGTATTGGGTCTGCATGGCCAAGCTGCAGAGAAGGTGGCTTCTGTGAGAAGCTTCCAGAAGCTTCCTCCATGTCCAGCAGATCCAATGYCAAGCAGCTCCAAAGGCCAACATGCTGCTGGCCAAGGCTGGGCCAATTAGAAATTACAAATTACAAAAAAAGTCATTGCATGTTAGTAATTGCAGCCAGAGAAGAGTGCTGTGAGAACATGTGATGGGAACAGCCCTGCAGACTCCAAGGTCAGTGGAGAAGGAGGCAGAAGAGATGCTCCAGGCACCAGAGGAGCCCCACACCAGAGCAGGGGAATGCCTGAAYGGAGTCTTTGACCCCATGGGAGGCCTGTGGAGAGAGGAGCCCRCACTGGAGCGGCCTGTCCTTGAAGGACTGCACCCCATGGCAGTGATCCACTCTGCAGCAGTTTGAGGGGGACTGTTGCCTGTGGGACAGACTCACATCTGAGAAGTTGATGAAGAGCTGTCTCCTGTGAGAAGGATGCTGTGGTGAGCAGGGGAAGGACTCCTTGCCCTGAGCAGCAAGAGAAACAAGTGATGAACTGACCATAACCCCCATTCCTTGTCTCCCTGCACTGATGAGGTAGCCAGCAGAGCTGGGGAGGAGAGGAAGTGGGGGGGAAGGTGTTTTTAAAGTCTGTTTTACTTCTCATTGTCCTGCTCTGATTTTGCTAGTAATAAATTCAGTTAATATCTCTAAATCTAGCCTGTTYTGCTGGTGRTGGTATTTGGTGATTGATCTRTCCCAGTTCTTATCTCAACCCAYGAATTCTTTGTTCTATTATCTCTCCCTGTCCACCTGCAGAAGGGAGTGAGAGCTGCTTTGGTGGGTGCCCRGCATCCAGTCAGGGTCAGCCCACCACCACTGATGAAGAAAAAGAATTGTGACACTTGTGAGGCAATAATGAAACAGTGAGATAAATATCCTGCATTTTCCAGCCAATTGCTTACAGACTTTCTGAATTAGTGTTCAGGAAATTGGCAGTCTGCTGACCCAGCAGCATCTCTGAGTACAGCAGTGGTGGTCRGCCAGCCTGGCAGCTCAGCCTCCATGGCTCTAACTCTACTCTGTGGCATTTTAACTCTTCCAAGGATGTAACTTGGACCAGAACTGGGAAGCCAACACAACTTATAATTGGTCTAGGATTGGTTACTACTTTTTTTCTGACATATTTTTGTAATGTTAAAGAACTTTCAGCTTCTAAGAGAAGCTTTGGTGCAAAAGGACAGGACTACACCCAGACTGCTGAATGCCTATATAACATTATTTTCTAAAGAGAAGCTAAATTCTAGTGTCATGGTCAGAATTATTCTAGTTTGGGGATCATATCAAATAAGAAAACAAATTCTCTAAAAAGTAGTCTAGAGCAATGAATATGTACATCTAACTTGTGCAACTCCATTTATTCAGTGACACCAACACAAGCCAACTTAACACAGGAAATTATTTAGAACTTTTCTGCTTTCTTTGACTTACATCAAGATTATGTACTTCATTGTAAGCATACCATCTGAGCTGGCACACAGTGGCAGCACTCCAACAGCTTTCACTTTACAGTGAGCTGGTGCTTTCAGACAAAGACCTCTGATGGTTTCACTTGCTTGTAATAGTGCCGACCTCCATTCCCTGTAGCATTTTCCTAGTATTTGGATGCGGGCCACAGAGCATGCACTAAAAAATGCCATGCTCCACCTTAGAAAAACACAAGAAAAATCCTGGGATGTTCTCCCGCCATTTCAGATCCAACTCCTTCAAACAGCCAGTGCCAGTGGACAGCCACAACCACCACAAAGGCATCCCACACTTGTCTGATAGTCAGGCAGATTAACTACACACATGGTGTGTGCACACTGGTCACTGCAAGCTGGCTGCAAGCCATGCATTGTGCTAGTCAGCAGCTGTGACAGCAGCTTTAGGGGCCTCCCCTGCTTTTGGCTGGGGTAGAGCTAATTTTCTTCACAGTGGCTGGCACGGGGCTGTTTTGGATTTGTGTTGAACACAGGGCTGGCAACAGAGAGATGTTTCTGTTCTTCTTGAGAAGAACTTACACAGAGCTTTCTGATTTTCATCCTGCCACGCTGGTGAGCAGATTGGGGATGCATGGGAAGTCAAAG
This sequence comes from Alauda arvensis, assembly GCA_902810485.1. NCBI lineage: Eukaryota > Metazoa > Chordata > Aves > Passeriformes > Alaudidae > Alauda > Alauda arvensis. Next base: position 433,636 of record CADDXX010000187.1, read on the forward strand.
GTCCCTCTGGGTCCTCTGGAGCTTCTCAATAAAGAGAACAAGCATGACACCACAGAAAGAGAAGCSTGGGTGCCTGCTTCAGCGAGGACAATACAGAATAGCTTTTTTTTTTAGCACATTGTGATTCTGAGAGCAGTAATGAGACATCCTCAGGGAGAGGAGAGCAATGCATGGCTGCAGAAGACAAAGATCTGTGAGTTTCAGCAACAGGGACCTACAAACAAATAGGAGAGCTTCTGCAAGAACACAGAGCACCTGGAAGTTCATGATGTTCAGTTGGTGCCTACAAGTGCCAATTAATACAGTGCTGACAGCCTGACAAGCAGAACTCTTGTGACAAAGGTGAGCACATCTCTTGAATTACAGTTATTGCCACTGTTTTCCCCCAGCAGTCCTCAAGACACCTACTGACCAGCTTTATGGATGTTACTGTGTATTTTCCTGCTTTCTGAATCTGAATCTTCYTCTTCTTCCATCTACAACAGCTGATGAAGACTTGATTACATGAGGAACAGTCACCAAAACAGCTGCAGGGGAACAACGGAGCATATTTTTGGGAAAAAAAGTGATCCTTGATGTGTAATATCAACCCCAGAATACAATTCTGAAGCGTTATCTCCAGTATTGTCTGAAGCAGTGCAGGATGCATTGCAGAAAGAGAAAGGCATCAATTTTCTAGGCAAGTTCTTGGTGCACTAGGACGTGCCACTTCCTAAAGGAGAATTGCTGGGAATATGGTATCAGGGACATCTCACACAGACATGAAGACATCCATTTGGCAAAAGAGACCTTGATTAGCTTATCGGGTCAGGTGTCCCAGTTCATGGGGTGTGAACCACTAGCCCAGGTCTCCTGAAAGCACTTTTGCTTCATCTTCAGTGTGCCTTATTGAAGTTACATGCCATCTATTGAAACATCTTGGCATATTAGATCAAAGAAAGAGAAACTACTCTCTGTGGAATTTCTCCCTGTGCTTTGTAAAATGGTAACGCTCTTTCTGGGCGGTAGCATTTGGTTTAACAAGGAAAACAAGAAAATTATATTACATTTGCATAAACAATAGCTCTCTCTTTCTTAAACTGCAACTGCTTACAAGCTGTACAAACAGTGGGGGCTCTGCAGTATCAGAAAGCTCTTGGTTTGAAAATCTTAATCTTTGTATTCAATGTTTCTTACATTTTGAACTCTCTTAGGAATTCCAGAGGCTGGAGGAGTTAATAAGCACCTTCATGTCCAGAAGAATCAAAGCAATTCAGTTTTCACTGCAAAAGGAATCACTAGCTGTATGGTTATGACACTTCAAGGCATGCTTCTGGGAGGAGGCAAAATAATTCATGCCTGTCAAAAGGAAATTCTCCACCCAGCAGCACCAGCCCTTGTACAGATCCTTTGCAGAGTAGAAGAAAATTCCTCACAGCCCTTAAATTTGCTGGATGCTTCCCAGTGTCCAGCTCTATGAAGACTGTCTGTGTACAGCCCTGATTTATTCTTCCCTTTGAGGCAGTGTTATTGGAGTTTCTGAGTCACAGATTCTTATGGGAAGCTGTTCTTCAAGCACAGGGTTTTCAGGGCCTTGCTGATGTGACTTCAGGTTAATGTACAGGCAGTCAGACACCTAAGTGGAAGAAGTAAAGAGCAGCATGAAAACATGCTTTGTTAATTCATTTAACCATAGGATCTGCTTCTGCAATACCTTCCCTGTTCCCTGAATATACCAATTCATCTTCTTCAGCAATTCCTAGGTTTTCTCTGCTTGGCCTGCTGCTTTGCTGGTTGTCCTCCATGTATAACTCCTCCAAAGACAAGCCTCTTCCCTCCCTTTCATCATACCCACATAGGTTATCAAACAAGTTTGCAGATATTGAGTAATGTTCAGCAGCAGTATTCCAGGAAAGCTCTGGTGCACTTTGAATGTAAATTCTCTGATCCTCGTCATTCAGACTTTTTGATAGCACAGCCAAGCACAAAAGACCCAAGCAAAATAGCTGCTGGCAATTATGTTAAACTAGAGGAATGCCCTGTCAAATGCAGATCTCTATATCAATGCAGCTTAGGCTACTATTAAGTAAATTCRTCATGCCCAGAAATCCCAGATACAATTAATACTTATCCACAAAGTAAATTTTTCCTTATTGTATTGCCATTCTGTCATCTGGCCACACAAAAAGATTTTTTTTTTTTTAATATTGGCTAGGTTTATATCTTTTTCTGTGTCAACAAGGATTGCTACAAAACTTCACATCAAGCACATGATAGTATAGTGTAACTCCGAACCTAGAGAACCAAGAGGGAACATGGAACTCCAAAGAGACTCAATAAGGCTTGGTGAAGTGAGATTAAGGGGCAAAATGGCAAACTTCACTAATTAAATGTAATCACAGCTGATATAAGTAGCTTTTCCCCCAGGGACTTAGAGACTCTGTTTCAAAGCTTTAATTCTTAATACTTTGATTAAATCAAAGTACAAACAGTTCCAAAAGGCATCAGAGACAGCACAGCCACTACTGGAATATTAAAATATAACATCAGCCATCAAACACAAATCAACTGATTTCTTATCTGTCTTGTTCTTACCATGACAAAAACTCATCCCAGTTTAATGCCATTCTTTTCCTCTGCTGTCCCTCAGTAATTTGCTCCCTTCTTGACAAGCAGCAACGAAGTGTGGAGGTGGAATAATGAACTCTTTCATGGACAGAAAGACAAGAAAATAAAACCCCTTTCACTGGACATCYTTTACTTTTAGTTTGTCTCTTTCCTGAGACAATGTCTGCCTACGTATTTTCAAAAAAGAGAGGGCTAAAGGAGAGATTGTTAAAGTTATAATGGTCCAAAAGTGTACCCTTTTCATAGCACATCTCTTACCTACATGGTTGCAAAGTTCAAAGATCTAGATCCTTATTGATTATATGCAGGCATCTTTTTATAAGTGCTGGGAAATCTCTGCAGGCACTCATGGTTTGACACCGTCTATATTTGAGGCCTTCAGGCTGCAAGTCACTGCAGTAGGAAGGGCACATGCACCTTGGATTAGGATGGCAGATGGGCTGATGCAGACCCAGGACCCTGCTGCGCTGAAGCACAGTTTTGGGGAGCAAAGCCAGCACCCCTCAGCTCCCTGAATGTGTGGCAAAGCCTGCACAACCATGATCTGTTGCACGCCGCAGATCACCATGGCAGCACATTGCAGGTGCTGGGCCAGGCAGAGCTCCTCCGTCTGCTTGACTCATCAACCCATTCTGGTGCTGTTGCCATCATTCTGCCAGTGTATCCATGTTGGTAAAACTAAAAAGCAGAGACCAAGCCAAGCGGTGATGTTCCCCAAAGCTGCCAGTTACATCCCTTTAAGACCTTGATATCAAGCCTGGCAAGATTTAAGCACCTCAGAATTTGAATCAAATTTATATTAGTTAATCAGTAGCTACAGCTAGACAGTTATGTTTAAGTAATTGCACTGCGAACATTATATGTTTGGCTAACCTTTTGTTTTAAGGGAAACTGATGGCAATCCCAAGGTGAATGGGGTGTCTGGATGAGAGCCACCAGGGTGAAGTCAGTAGAACTGAGCAGCAGCTGGGGGAAAGATAATTCCAGCAGCAAACCATCACAGCCACTGACTCACTGTCTGCCTATTCAAAACAGACCCCAGACTCAAATGAAGGGAAGAACTGCACCTGCAGACTATGCTTCTGCATAGGAAACAAGGGATATAACTAATAAATAAAGGCTTGAGTATTAAAAAATTGAAAAGGTTATGTAATTGTAACCAATGAATGACGATTTATACATTGTTAAAATGTATGAATAGTGAGAAGTTTTGATGATCTAAGAGCCAGCATTTCATGGGTTACCACCATGCTCCCTACTTAGACTAAAATTTAGGAAAAAAGATAGAAATACCTCACCTGAGTGTGCGAATTGGTGCGGTGCATCAGGTAACGAGTTCACATCTGGGACAACATTATCCTACTAATTAGTAAAATTAGTGGAACTCATGGAAGGTAAAGGAGTTTACCCATGAGGAGTAACTTGTGACACTAGAGCTTTCTCCTCTCTTTCAGTGGTGCACCAGGAGGTTGAATAATGACTTCCATAAGGATTCCTATTTTTTTAATCAGATCACAAGGGAAGTTTATGGTTTTAATTACAGATGGTGAAACTGGAGTCTGTATTCCATCCCCTCAAACACAAAGATCTTTTTCCATGAGATTTTGATTTTAAAAATATGTTCTTTTTTCCCTCTTTTCCAGTGTCTGTTTCTCCAAGAACAATCTCAAAGGCCTTGTTTAAGTAGTAATTTATTTTCTCCTCCAACATATTCTTTTCATTAGAAAAACACTTTGTCATTTACTGCATGGTCTGTGTCCTCTGAGAAGCTGAGCAGCTCCTGAAAAGCGTGAGTGCTTAGCTCCTCATAAGGGAGGTCCAAGAGCACTGAGAGGGAACTAGGAAAAGGCTGAGAGAACAAAGCCTGTGTTCATTGGCAGAACAAACCAAAAACAATGCAGTACTATAGGCCTGGGGTTTTGATTCTTCTTTGAGCATCTGCACATTTAATACTCAGCCTCTCAGACTGGAAGAGGAGAGGAAAAGGAGAGTGGTGTATGACATTGAGGAAGAGAGGCCAGTAGCCCAAGCTGCATTACAAGTCTGTAGTTCTGTTGTTTAGTGCTTTCAGAAACTTAAGTCAATTGGGTCCTACCACTCCTTTAATTCAAATAATGAGAAAAGTGTCAGGTATCCTTATCTCTGCTAAAGACCCATGTAAAAAGCCATCAGGAGAGCTCAAGAAGACAATTATTTAGTTTAAGGGGTGACTTCCTTTTTAAAAATCCCAAGATATTTTGTTCCCACTTTTACAGCTTTCTCCACATATGTCATGAATGAGTGATATGTCACATAAAGAATCGCCATCAAAGTTCTTTAAAAAAAAAAAAAGGGTTTAATATAAATTTCCAAAAACATAACTTTGCAAATGTAAGGTTCACGGTATTACTTACTATATGAATGAAATGTACAAAGGAAAATCATATTTAAATCAATTCATGCATGCATACAAGTACCAATAAGTATGTACATTTTTATACACCTGTTAAAAATTCACCTCAAGTTCATTGAAATACTCGTGTTGGATGTCTTTGCACCTCTCAACAGGTGCAAAGGGGGTTGAGCTTCGAGGAGGGGAGCATCAGCCCGGACTCTAATGCCCGGTTTTGGTGGCCTGAGTGTTGTAAACTGCAAAATTCCTGAGTTCCAAGAGGTGATGCAACGGGAGGGAGGTGCTGGGGGCAGCTACTGTGGCTCAGGAGAGCTCAAAGAGCCTCATCCAGGACTGCTGCTTAGGGTTAGACGTAGTTGTCTGTCAGCCTTCCTCCCAGCATAATCTGGTTTGGAATTTTCCTCAGATGTCCAGTAAATATAATATTGTTTCATCCAGGCAAATAGAACAGGTAAATAACATTCCAAAGCATTAGACAACAGCAGCTGGTTAGGCAGCAGAATTTCCAAGGAACAGTGTCACTGACAAGCTCAGAGGGAGCTTAATGGCCCATCAATCAAGGTGGAGGCCTAAAGATAATTCCTGGGATGTAGAGCAGCCACAGCTGGTGGATAGGGGACCATTAACAAAATCAAATATTGGAAGGTTTATTAACATTAACACAACAGTAGATTACATTTTAAGTAGCAAAAAATGTATGCAACCATGTAATTAAAGGTGGTAGCTTAACGCCTAACCTCAAAGGGCTTGAACTAGGGCTACTCTGGCAACTTTGACTTTCTAACACTATGCTGTATGGAAAGCATAATTTTTAATAAAATCTGGGCTTCAACGACAACCTTGAAAAATAAAAAAAATTTAAAATATTCTAATTGATTTTGGGAGGGGGGGGGGGGGGGGAATGAGCAAAAACTGATATGACTGCAAAGTTTAAAATTCAGTGAAGTCTCTCTGTTCCTAAAGATGATCAAAGTGTTATTGTTACAGCGTCCATGGAAGGTACACTAATTAGCAGTCACTTTTGAAAGTCATAAGATAACCATAAAATCTTCTTACCAAAAAACTACATCTTAACTCCCTGTCCTTACATTTGAAACCTAACCACTATGAATGTTTGCTACTTGGGAGCCACAGCATTTTCAGTGCAAGAACTTCTCCTGTGACTTATCTTGCAAAGTTCTGCTGAGCTGATGAATGAAGCCACTACCATGCAACACCAGCAGAAGTTCCTCACAATGATTTTCCCCTTGCTGAGAAAGGCTCAGCAAAAGGAATATGCTAATCTAAAGACCGGTGATTCTTTGTGACATGCCATCTAAATTTATACTCATRGGCATATCTCCAGCTCTTTTTTCACCATCAACCAGAACTGGACAAGTGTGAAAATTAGGAAGTGCTCATGTAACTTTGGAAAAAGCAGATGAAAAAAAAAAAAAATCTGTGTAATACCGGAGCTCCTGAACAAAGGGGCACTGAAGATTGTGCACAGATAATTTKCAGAAAAATCAAAATTGCTATTAGCAGATGCTAAGATTCTACAGTGGGTGATTAACAGACAATTCCTGTTCATTCCCCTAATCAGTAAGAATTCATCTKATGTCAGACATGAAACGATGTGTGGATAAATGGTCTTGTGATCCCTAAAGTTACAATATACTGTAAGACTTTTCCTAAAATTTTAATTTCAGTAATGTAAGTGGTACCATAGACTGAAAATCATTAAAACAAACWTTTTTAAAAAAGGAGGGGGAAGAAAAAGTCACTGTTGGAGATGCAGTCATGTACAGTGATTCAGTGATGACAGACTATTTACTAATAGACTGTTATCCGCAAAAAACTGATTAATTACCTGGTGTGCAACAAACCAATAATTACACACTCTAGAGRGGCATTGACTGTTTATTTCAAGGTTACACAAGCCTGAATGTCTGGTGGAATTCCACAAATCAAGCATCCCAACTATTAAAGTTTTTCACTATTTAGACATTTTAGCATGCAAAGGAATTAKTGTTCCTTTGCCACAATGTTGCATATTTGTTGCATAGTTCTTAATAATTAGTATYCTRTCTTCTGCTGGTTAACAATTCTCTMACTTCCCATGCYAATTAGTCCGCATGCTCCGTCTTTCTTTTCTTTTGAGTCTGTGGGCTTCTTGGGTTGGTGGTCTGTGAGCTGATGGTCGCAGATTCCCCYGCAGGAATTATCTTTTACCCTGTCAGAGCTAATTTCAGCACAGTTGCTGAGTTGGCTTTATTAGTTTCGCCCTTATCTTGGGAGTTCTACCAGATGTCACATAAATTCTGCATTGTTTGTGTCYAATATCAGTGAACATCCTTCTTCCTAAGCCTTGTTAAACCTCCCCCTAGATCTAAGAYCACTGAAGYGTGTCAAGCCCTAAACTTCAACAAACAAGGATTTATTTTTCTGATATATGGGCATCATTCAGAGTTTGCTTGTTAGCTGCTATCTGTTTCACAGATTAAATCTCCCTTCTTGTTGATTAGGCTTGAAAGTATAAAAAGACCAAACATCAAAGAACATCCTTTCTTAAGAAAACTTGTACATATTCCACATGTTGCAATAAGACAGTACATCAAAGATTAATATAAACCTTTGCAGCTGTTTTGTTCTTATCATTTCACTGTTTGGGGACTCAGTTAAATGCATATTTTTATAATGCTGTGTTTTCTAGGAAGATGGTTCACAGGATTATTTCTACCACCAGCTCCTGTGACCTGCCAGGTAACTCCTTCAATTGAAAGGGTGTTATCCCAGCCTCACYTACACCTTTTGTCAGCCCTTAACTACCTTACAAAAGGTTAGCTTCCCTAGAGCCCCACCTATGCACTTTGATACCCTGTTAATGTGGCGTAATTTCGCACCACTCCGATCACAGGAAGGAAAAGAGAGAGGAATTTTCATGTGACACAGATAAAAGAAGAAATAATTAGAAGCACTGCAGTGGGGTGGGGATGGGGCTTGACATCCATGGCTAAAGAGCGGCAATCAGGGCAAGCAGCAATAATGCCTTTCGCTTGTTGCCGCTCTAAAGCAAATGTGCAACAAAGAGCTGCAGCATTTTGATGACAAAAGGAATGGCAAAGTYTGGCCTGTGCAAAACGATCAGGTAGTACCTGTAGAGGTAAAGTAAGTAAGTAAAACAGCCTGTCGGTTTCCTTCTGGTTTAAAACCAGGTAACATTGTGTGAGAGTGAGCATGCCTAACAAAATAAAAGTGCTGTCTGGCATCTAAAAGGAAAATTAATTGTTGTAACCACTGGAAAAGATCAGCATTAGAAAATTCTCTTAAAACAGCAGCTTCAGCTCTTTCAGCAATACCTGCGACWTAAGCAGAATCTGCTATTAAATTAAAAGGTGTACTTTTTTGGAAAGCACAAACAATTAAAACTAATTCCACAATTTGTGGGGACACAGAAACTACAGTTACATCTGAGACTCATGTACCACTATCATTATCCCTCCAAAGTAACACAGATTTATGGCATCATCCMGAACCATCAGTAAATACYGTGAGAGCTTGTAAAGGACTTTTACTGAGCTTAGGTTTTAATGCAATATTAAAGTKAGTAGCTAACAACTTATGAGGTGGTAAATGGAGAGTAATTTGACTTGAAAATTCAGCTAGTACAATCTGAAAAGGTCCTGACGTTTGCAAAAACCTTGCATGTAGACAGTAGTTATACATATATAAATTTGTTCAAAATCACAGTCTGCCAACATTTGTAATCTTTGTCAYGCCTTAATATGACATRTGCAAACATTTCRTGTTGAGTAACAATTGTCTTTGTCATTTGATGARGCAAAAATATCCTTTCAATGATAAGCAAAGGGTCATCTGTATTACAATTGCATTGGAACAGCAAGGCATGTGGTTGTCCTGAAGGATTTAAAAGGATTAGCAGAGAAGGAAGATCAGGCGCCCATAGTGAGGTTTGCCTATAGGCAATAGCATCTGCCACCTTCTGCAATCGTGCTTCATGATTCAAATGTCTTGGGGAAGACAAATCTGACTCTCCTTTCAACAAGGCAAAAAGAGGAGCTAAATCTGAATTTGTGATTCCCAGTAAGGATCTCACCCAATTAATGGTCTCTAGCAACTTTTGTGCTTCATGTAATGTAGAAAKATTGTTCTGAATTTGCTGTTGCTGTGGCTTTACTGTTTGGGACCTAATATGCCAGCCTAAATACTGCCACAGAGWCATTTGCTGAATCTTGTCCTGAACTATTTGCAATCCTGCACATTCTACAGCTTCTGTGGTGAGGGCTAAGGTTTCCTTCATGTCATCTTGCTTCTCAGCTGCAATGAGAATATCATCCATATGGAGATACAGTAGCACATGAGGCTTTGCCTGGGCTAAGTGCCTGGGTGACAAACCACTGGCAAATTGTGTGACTGTTTTTCATAACCTGGAATCTTTGCAAAGGTTCTTGCACATTTAAACTGGTCACTGAAAAGGCAAATTTTGGTGCATCCTCTGGGTGCAGARGAATTGTGAAAATACAATCTTTCAAATCAGTGATTGTTAAGTGCCAATTACGAGGAATCGTGGTAGGCGATGGGAGGCCTGGCTGCAGGGCTCCCATATCTTCCATGACTGCATTTATTTTTTTTGAGATCATGAAGCAAATGCCATTTACCACTTCTTTTCTGAGTGACAAATACAGGAGAGTTCCATGAGCTTGTGGAGGGGTCAATACATCCCACTTGCAGCAGTTCATTAACCAGGTTTTGTAAGGCRTGCAATTTTTCAGCTTGCAGGGGCCATACCTGATMTACCCATACCATTTTCTTAGTTTTCCAGGTCAGCTTCAAGGTAGCGTGCAAATCAGTGACCCCTACAAAATCAGACCAAATTCTGACTCCTATGCATGAGAGAATGTCACAGCCCCATAAWCCCATGGGAATTTGCAAAACAAAAGGCTTCATAGTAGCAGTATGTCCTCCAGGACCTACAATTTGGATAAAACTGTTGCAGATGTCCAGGGATAATTCATGTTTTTATTGTTGTATTAAATGATAAAATATATGTTAGGCATAACTTCAGTTTCCCTCATTGTAATCAATTGAAATAAAATCTGGGAAGATACTGGAATCCACATCCAAAGATCATATCATCGCTGCCAGTAAAGCCGGAGACAGCCAGTAAGGCCGGAGACACGGATTTGCAACAGAAAGAYGGGTGGACTCTCAGGACAGATGGATATTGGACTGGTGACGAAACCAGTTTCCAAGGCCATTAATGCCGAAGCAAAGGATAAGGCTTGAATGCAAACACTTGGAAATCTGATCAAGAATCCATCTTGGTCCGGAAAACTATTCATCATACCAGGAATGCTGAAAAGATGATTACATGAATATGCAATGGAGGTTGGAGACTGAAAAGACTGTTGCAATGTGGCCTCCAGGCAGAAAAACTGCATAAAAACTGGGTGCACCAAGCAGGCTTCATGAACTGGAGGGGAGTACAGTGCGATAGAGGCCACACCTGCAGTTCACCCAGTGTCGATCCCGGGCTCGGCTCTGTCTTTTGTTTGTGGCATCCTAGCATTTTGTCACTCTATTTTGTCATAATTTTTTTTTATTTATTAATTGGGCATTTTATACATTTCATTTATAACAAAAGAAAGCTAGAGCTGCTCCCCCCAATACCAGTGAGTGCTTGGGGAACCACAGTAAATGCCCATCTGGCGGGCCATGTGGCTTGTGAAATGACCACGACATCAGCACCTGTATCTACAATGTCTGTGAGTGCGGCATGCTGCTCTTACCATGACAGCTTGCATTTACAAGTGGGACATTRAAAAGTTAACTGCTAAGTCCAGAAGATTTGAGGTGCTCCTGTGGACCCAAAACCCTCCTTCCCACTCTGTTTTTGTATTGTGTTAGTAGGTGTTGACATTGTAAAAAATATTCATTCTGCAACTTTAGAACCCTGGGGTACAGTACATGAGGTAAGGGAGTCCAGACCATGATTTTGATTTCTCCTAAAAAGCCTGCATCTATTACTCCTGGGAGCACAAACAATCCCATTGAAGTAGTTGAAGAATGCCCCAAAAGTAATGCACTCCATTCTTGCCCTAAAGGTCCACTAGCCCCCATGGGGATCAGATGGATGGAGGAATCTAAAATACTCTCTGATTTTCATTTCCTGCATAGGTTAAAAGCCTTGGTTCTAAAAGCTTCTTCCATTCTGCCTCCCAGAGTGTACACTGCATTGACAAAAGCAGCAGTTGGGAAAGCGACTTTAAATCATGAGGAATCATAGTATAGGAAATGAGAACAATGGAGAGCATATTAATAAAATATGGAAAATTAATACCRTATTCCATCATGGTGCACCATAGTTCTTTGATGACTGAAAAGCACAGACCTTCCCATGCAGGGGGTCTTTACCTGTGGTATATAACTGGTGCATCAGTCACTTGCACAGTTTCTAAATGCTCTGTTTCTAGTGCCTGCTGCCAGAGCCACCGCCAATTGTTATGTGAAGTAAGGGGAAATAAATCAGGCTCGTTTTCTGTATTAACAGGTCCAGGATCAAAAGGATCRTCCTCAAATTCTGAATCCCCATCAGAGGCAGTAAACTGGATTTCAGGGGCCCATACTGCATATTAGAAACTTGTGCTTTCACAGAACAGGGGGGGCATGGARGATATTAAAAGCTCCTCTGTAGAGTCCTTGCCTGTTGCTGAGGGGGCAGCAGGAGATTATTCTTTCCCAGCACCCTTCTGAGCTTTAAGAGTTTCTAAAATAGCTCTCCACAGGGGTAAGAAACCAGCTGTGATCTTATCACCTCTCATCACCTGATCCTAGAGCCTGACCACCACTTCACCCCATAGTTCTGCTGTGAAACACGTGCTGGTACTTAACCTTTTAATGTGTGATYCCACCCAGTGTAAAATCAGCTYAAGAGAGTGAGAAGCAACTGATTTCCTGTGCTCTCTAAAGATTTTATACATCCGTTTGAAAACACGTTTTTTTTCCTGAGGACATATTACTGCCCATGTTCCCAACAGCTCACCTTCAGAACCTGAAGGGATTGTTGCCAACCAGCTTCTGCTTCCTTTCAGCAGCACTTCCAATTCTGTGGGGCTCCCCTCTGGACGGCCAGGTAGGCGAATTATCCTTCTTCATTCAGGAACACCATTTGCTGGGATTGAGAGACACACACCATGCTATGCAAGCAAAGCCAGTTTATTACACTAATCACCTGTATTTATAGTTCAATAAGTTCCATACAAAATTTTCCACTTGGACCCCTTTGCCCCTGTTCCCTTAGTAACACAGTCTTTCCGTTTATCAAGTCCCTATTACATTCTTCCGTGCCAGCAATGTCCTTGTTCCATCTTCTCTCCTCAGAGCGGTCAGAGCGACCAGACATGATGCCTTCACTTTTGCTCTTGCCTTGAGTTTCTCTCTCCCATGGTTTCCACTGTACCAGGGCCAAGACGTTGGCAGCACTGCCCAGCTCAGCTTCTGTAGCTGCCTGACATTCCACACAGGCCCAAGCTAGAAACCTAAAACAAGTTTATTTTCCACTCAGTGTAGCTCAGTCAGTACATCTTAGTACCTCTGAAAGACTACTAATGTCTAAACTGAAACAAAGCCAGCTAAGCTGGTTTGGCTATGGGTAAGCAAACACGACGAGTACTTTCCCATTGTGCTGTTGAGCAAACACAGAGGAAGAACAGTTCAGGACCTTCCCTGCTGGTTCTGTAATACTGTCTTGCTGGCACTGTAAATCAGATCTCTAGCAGGTAGTCACCAAAACTCTGAAGTGCTCAACTCACAGCTTCACCACTCCCCTGTGTGCCCTGGCTGGCACCTGGGCTTACCTGTACCCAAGGAAAGGTCTGGCCACCCTCTCCTGTCTTTCTGCTGCAGGGCAAAGTCCCAGAACCTGAATTAGTGGAAGAAGAAACTAACAAAATTGCACATAACACTTAGGTTAATTTTGCTATGCAGAGGAAAGGAATTAATACCCAATGCCTAGACACAAAACTTTCTAATTGTCTGTTTGCAGGACATGATGAGATGTCATGACCAAAAAGTCATCAATGTATTCCAGGTGAATTCCTGTGAGAGGCTGAAACTACAARAAAGAGATACAACAAGGAAATCTGTTAGGCAGAATTTTCATAGATTTTTGTATTTTCCTGTCATTACTAGTTTCATTATTCATTATTTTGGAATTCTATCAGTAATGACACTAAGACTATTTTTAAAATGTTCTGGGATAGACAGCCTCAAGTCTAGAGGGTAAACACACTGTTTTCTTTATTAACAAAACACTGGTGTTTTTTCCTAAAATATAGCAAAGATAAACAGAGAATGGAAAAACGTAAACCATAATCTCTTCATGGTTCAGTTGTCCTGATGCCCTGAGACTGTTAATGTCATTTTCTATGCTCTRTCACCTGTGCATTGTTGGTATCTTCCTTGGGAAGAAATATTCATCTTGATTATCTGTTTGCCATTGTAATACATGACCTAAAGCAATTCATGATCTTTTTACTGTATTAATTGGYAYAAAATTATGTGGGWTTGGAATGGTTATGTAGAGATTGGTATCACCCCKGMCAGTAAAGRTGGAGGTACAGATTTCTAATAGAAAGGATGGGTGGATCCAAGGAAAAGATGGATATCAGCTGGAGATGATGGCRAGAATGACTGGACACTTAAGGACGCTCAWTGCCAATATGGGCCTTATWGGTGTTGTTGGACACTGCATCAGAATACCAAGTTCTCAGAAACCTAATCAAGTCTACATCACTGCACGGAAAGCTATTCAGCGGAGCAACTGCACCAACAGAAGATGACAYGAATATGCAAAAGGAAACGGAAAAARAAAGGAGTGTTGCRACTCAAAGTCCAGCCRAMAACCTGTATAAAAATTGGTCCAGCCAAAGYAGACTTYGTGAACTGTGAGGGSRTACGGTGAGATAGAGGCCGTGCCTGCAGTTCACCCAGCACTGATCCCAGGCTYGGCTCTACCTTTTGTYRGTGGCATTCTGGTATTTTTGTCTCACAATTACATAATAAATTATTTTATTAATTTATTATTGGCTGTTCATTTATAACACCATAAAATCAAATCMGCTTCCCCAAAAGAGAACAACTGGTATTTGGTATCATCCAAAGCTATTTATACAGGGTTCTGGTTAGGCATAGTAACTGCTACAGTTTTCTGTCTTTGACTTCATTCTGTTGTCCTAATTGCAARTATGCAATGCTCTTATTGTTTACATTTTGCTCCCTTACAGACGGTTAGAGTTTCCCAATCAATCACAAAAGGACCCAAGTTACACATGTTATAAAATATTATGGCTAATTGTGCTCYTCTGTTGGCTGTCACTTCTTATAACTACTCCTTATTTCCAGCTATATCCTTTTAACTACTTTGAGGTTGTCATTTTGAGACTGATGACAATCACAGTCATGTTTCTTTTGGTTCCTTGAGTGACTCAGCCMATTTCCTAAGTGCACCCATTTCCTCACCCCTGGCTTTGATCCTATCAAGAACTGGCTTCAATTCCACTTTCCTCAATATGGTTCCAATATWGCTGAGTTTGCAGGTCAGCTAACTGGGCTATGCACTTTATACCTCAAGTCATGCAGAATGCCAAGTCAAACCCCAGATCTCAGCATTGTCCCACTTTGTACCTGACAAGCAGTCCAGTGGAAAAAACAGAAAGTGGAAGACATGAYCTGGGATTTAGGCAAGTAGAGGTGTTTAATTAGTAGATTTACTGACAGATTCCCAGTCTGCCTGCTGCATCACACTGCCTCAGTAGCACACAGGTGCCCAGGCTATCTGTATGATGTCTCTTCTCCCTGGTGACTGCCCATTCCTGCACATCCACTCTTGACTCTCATTTTTTTGTCAAAGATGGCATTTTTTCATTGGAAATCATTTTTTATCTCATATGGTTTCTTAGTTTTCAAAGGACACTGGAAGAAGTTTAAGATTGCCAAGTGGATCACAGCAGATTACAAGATGTCAGTGCTACAGTTAAGTCTGCCAATAGGTATCTCTGTCTGTGCCAGGAAAAAAAAGTATAATATAGTAAGTCTATATYGTACTGACAAATCACTCTTGTTCCACCGAAGTATCTCTGGAATTGATAAAACAAACCTGCTTTCCTGCTCCTCCTATAGATGAACAAAGCCACAGGTACAAAAACATAGTTTTGGCGTTAAAAGGTGCATGCACCAGAAGAGTCTGTAGCACAGAATCAGTCAGAGATAACATCATCTGTTATCTTGTTGTATAAACTTGCACCACAGTTATCTCATTCCTAATTTGGCTAAGAGGCAACCTCAAGAAATGAGGTCTTAAAATTAGCAGTTGTACCTGCAGAACATTAACAGACTTCTACTTAAATACTCACCAGTTGTGTGTACAACTTTCTGTGGACTGGAAGAGTGAAATATTCCCAAACATAATGCTACCAGTTAAAAAAAATTACACAAATATAAATTCARATTATTAGTTATACTTCAGATTTACCTTTTTTGCCAGTGAACTCAGACTTCATTAACTCTCCCATACTCTATAGCTTTGGTTTGTGTTTTAGGAGCTATAGCAATCATTTTTATCAAAACACTCCTCATAGCTACATTGCCCCTGTCTTGCAAAAACTAGTGCCTTTGACCAAAGGAAAGAAATGTTTTCACTATTAAACCACACTCTTAGGTGTAATTACGCTGTGTTGTACTACAGCCCCTAAGTGAGTACCAGCTCCTGAGTGAGTACCAGCCCTGTCCCTGGGGTCAGTGAGATTTCAGCACCTTAGTAACTACTGACAGTTACTGATATTTTTTGCCTGTTGCTGTTCTGGCGTTTTGTGGTAAACTGTTACTTTTTCACTTACACCTACTCAATATTTGCTTCTCCTCATTGGTGAAAAAGGATTGGTTAAACTACAGGGAGGTAACTCACTTTTGACTGTGCACACCCTTAACTTGTCTTAAACCAAGACRCACACCTTCTTCAACTAATTGTTTGATTCTTAGGAAAGAAGGGAGGAGATCAGGCTAAAGAGGTGACATTCAATTACTTCTTAAAAACTGACCACTTAAGAAAGGTATCTGCTGGCCACTGCACTTCTTTTCTGGAAAAAAAATTTAGTTTCTCTGACATTTAAAGAAGGCTTTCTTCAACATGTACAGAAGGTCCTTGCACAGCTTCCTTCTGATGGGATTCTGATGATAGARAAAATATCTTTTGAAAAAGCACGGTAAATGATTTGGAAATATGAGTGCTGTGACCATGAGGAATGACAAAGAGTTGGATGGACAAGAAAGTACTTCAAATTCCACTGAAATGAGAATCCAAAGCTCCAAGAATCCAGTCCACTATGAACACCTTCAGTAAACTCCCCCATGGCTACCTAACTTTAAAATCTGTTTTAGCCATAAACTGTGAGATTTAAGAAAAAAATGGGATGTTTTTCAAACCAGAGGATAATAGAAATGTTATCAACAATAGAAACCCATCAGAAATTATACTGCTAAAAATTAAAAAGTGTTTAAAATAAATAACTTAAGGCCACGTGCTGAAAATCTAACAGGATGAAAAGATATATAGGAGATACAGTATTCTCGACATACTGGAAAAAGCAAGAAAARACAACAACTGTGCAAAGAATGAATATTTCCTTAGAGTTCTGATAATTTACATATTTTCCCAGATTAAGAAATGTTTATTACATTATTGTATTGTATTGCATTGTGTTGTGTTGCATTGTATTGCAACGTATTTTACTTTTTGAATGCTTATTTTATGAAAGGACTATTATAGGGATTTTCAGGCCTGTGGTGACTGAGTTTGCAAGACCACTGGTGAGCCTGAATGAATGAAGCCAAAGTGTCTAGGGAGGTAACCCTGTAGTTGTTCATCATAGGCCTGGAAATCTCCCTTAGTACTTTCACACTGAGTGTCAGCTCTTAGTGGAGATTCTCCTCTGCAAACTTCAACCTCCAGATTATGAAGAAAACAAACTAAACTGGCCAATCCCACCTACCAGCACGGTAGAAAAGGTAATCTGATGCCATGGGGAGGCATTCATATCTGTAAATTTGCTTCTAAGACTGTATGTCTAGAAACAGGTTTAACTGAGTCTGTGAACTAGCATGGCAAGCTGAGCTAATATTTAACAAGGAGGAGTACTCAGAGCACTGATGTAGTCTCCAAAGGATTAAACAAATGGCAAGGCACCAAGGATCCTTTGATTCTCCCAYTGTCATCAGATGTGCTCTTGTCCCAGTCTATTAAAYAAATATGTTCCAAAGTTAGTGCATAAATCCACATTTAATAGTGACCCGATTTCYAGAAAGATTCAGTGTAATTCCCACTTTGATCCCAGTACAGCAGGCCCTCTTCATCCCAGGAGAGAAATGCATCTTCTGCTCAGACTGGAGGCTCTAAAAAAGAAGCAGCAAATGTAATGACATCAGCAGCAGGAAAAATGCTACATGCTTTATGTATCAATATTATAGATCAATGTTGCAATCACTGGACTTTTTTGCATTTTAATTCAGGTTAAAATGCAAGGGGTCATGTAGCATTACCCAAAATGGCAAGACACTGTGGCAACACACTTGTACAGACAGTTCTCCCTGCTGCCATTTGCATTCCCTTCTGTATCACCACTATCCTTTATTCTAGGCAAACACTACRTTTATTCTTTCATAAATGAATTATAAATGAATTTTTTAGTAAGACTATCAAAGGGACAAGCAGAAACTAGAAAATGGTGCCATCAGGTATCTGGAAATGGATCAGGAATGCACAGACAAAGAAATCTTCAAGTCCTGTGAAATGAATAAGCAGGTAACATAAAGGCTTGTGGTGACTTTGGAGGGCCATGAACTAAATTCTTTCTCAGAGTTGTTAATTCTGCATATTCTATATGTTTCAAACTGCATTCTAAGCAGTGGCAGCATGYTTTTTCCAAACATATCTTACTTTTGGATATGAAACACGAAACTCAAACTACCATCTTCTTAATGAAAATTATCTGCAGTTGTTTACATTTACAAGGGTTTTTAAATACACTTAGTTACAGAGAGTTWAAACACCTGCCAAAACAAGAACATGGACAGTCCTGAAAAGAGTCTCATGCAAATGGCTTATGAGAGAAAGTTCTTCATGAGCATTTTTACATTCATAAATTAAGGAAACATCATCTGAGGCTGCCACAGTAAGAGTACTGGATGGGCATGCAACGAATCCCTTTGCAGAAGCCCAAACTGGTCACTACATGAAACAAATGATTGTGGAAATCAATCAGACTAACACACAGCTTGGTTTTCTTGAATTGCCACATACATCTTAAAAGTCACTTACATCAAGATGTTCAAAAGGATTTTAAGGATTAAAGTGTTGTAACTTGGACACCTTAAAGGACACATTAGGCTTCTCTTCAGGGTGGAGCTTACAGGAACTTTGCCAATGCATCTTCTTTAAAGACTGTSTCAGACAGATGGCTTCTCTAGGAATGCAGTGTTTTAATGTCTGTGTGAGTTACAGCAGAATTACTAGAGTATACAATGGAGGCACTTGGGATTTCGGGTGCACTTGCAAATCTAGTAATACATACAAATTTGATGTTACCAGGTAATACAATTCTGCTAATGAATGCCTGTGGTTACAGAGAAGTGTCTTTAAGTCACCTTAAATTGCAGTAGCTGCCACAATGCCCCTTCATGGACATGCATACACTACAGCACACTGAAATACCATAACTCTATCTTCCATAGGCCTCTGAACATTCAAAAAATCCAGAAAATAAGCAAGACCTCAGAACCATGTTAGCATTTTAGTCAGAAGGGGYGCTTGGATGCTTCACCAAGCAACTTGCACTGTCTGAAGGTGATATGCTTTAACATAATATAGACCAAATTTTCAGTCAGTCCTTATTGTCCCAGAAGAACATTTTAATATAAAACTACCTAAATTTGCAGAAAGAAATTATTTGTGTACTGTTCCCTTTTTATCCAGTTTTGCAGGCATACATGCATTTTTGGACACCACGGAGAACTGAATCAAAGTTCAAAAAAATTGCTTTTAAATTTCCAGTCCTCAGAAGTAGCCTGTCCTCAGAGCAAAGATGTAAAAAAGACAAAGAGTGTATAAGAATGGAAAATCTGCCCTTTTATTTAAATGTATGTCCATCTAAAACATCTGAACATATTTCTTGTAATGTGTTTATCTTCCTTTGAAATCAAATTGTATTTAATAGTCTTCTTTGAAGGAATGAATACTGTTTCCAATAGTTTTAGGAATTACACAAATTACATGGACTGTTATGTATCTATATACTGCTATGAAATCCAAATAAAACTATAAATAACATGTAATACATAATAAAAGTAATGTTATGAAACAATACAATAAATATAAATATTAGAATCAGAGGCTATAATTGGTTTTCCCACAAGAGGCATCTTTCAGAAAGAAGTTAGTATAATCCCTACTGCTGAGTAAAGGCCTGTTGAAAATGTAAACAGGAAGCAAATTTTCAAAGACCAGTAACTCTGAGTAATGCCTCATTTTAGCTCTAGTCTTCTAAAACTGGCAGTACTCTGTCTTATTTAAAAAGTCTTATTATTAAAAAGTTACTGAGGAACTTTTTTGCCCTGGTGCAAGTTTCAGTTATGCCTTTAAAATTGCATCCTTTAAAATGTTCCATACTTGTAATAAAATAATTTTGGCTTGTTTACACCCAAYACCCTGTAAATCTATTCATTCCAATGTTGCTAGTAAAGCATGAGTCTCCATATGGCAGCAGATGTAAAGTTCATTCCTTTCTATGTCCTTGATCCAGTCTTAGCTCCAAGGCATAAGAATTCCTTGGGCTCTTTTGTAAATGATCTAAGCAGCTTAAAAAGGTACATTTCTTTTATGGTTCCACCAATTCATATTCAYAATATTCATTCTCTGAGGAAATTTACTAGAGGTTGGTTTTGACCCAATACTATCATATTTATGAAGCTCCCACCATATGAAAATGTTGGGGTACAGGGAAGGTAGATAAGACATTTTTCTGAGAAAGCTGAAAACAGAAATAGTATTGTCCTGAAAACTCCGGTGAGTTGAGAGTTAAACTTATAAAACTTGTTTGGAGGGGTGGCAGAAGAGGGTGGGTGTTYTTAGACCTAATGAGGGTATTCATAGACCACTACTGACAAGATCCTGCCAAACATTTACATCTTTGTGGTACACAAATTATAATTCACACATCCAAATTAGCTCAAAATAATCACACTTTGGAAAGATAAAAAGGTAAACTGCTCCAAGTGAAGTTGTAGGAATGTTTTAATGTCACACAGAAGTCTAAGTAATTGCTMTGTCCAGACAAATTTATCTTTTGTATGATACACATCCTAGTATCAGTCAAAAAACCTTAGTTAACAATTACATCAGTCATAAGGAAAGGTATTATGAAAGGCACACTCTGCCCACAGGTATAGCTGGGTAGCTTAGCAGGGTCTGTACAGCTACACCACCATGAGCATTACGTGAACGAGGACGTTGCTCACCTGTATTGAGCAAACAGATGCTGCAAATTCACCTGCTTTCATCTTGCAGCTTCTTTCCACCTCACCCCTCTGACCTCTTTACCTGTGGTAGACCACAAGGCTACCACAAAGGGAATTGCTCTCCCGTGGAGAGCAGACTGTGTTTAGTTTAGTAATATTATGCTTTTCGCTATTTCTATCATGGTTCCTAGGCGGACAAAATGGCTGCCGTGATTGGCGCAGCCCACCTAGGGACTTTCCAGAAGTTTGTTACACTGTGTTACGTAACATGCAAATTAAGGATAGTTGGTTGTCAGTTTATATTGGTTTGTTTGTTACTTCCCTGTTTGTATCTCGTTTCTGGTTGGTCAGTTTTCGATCCTCTCCCCCATTGGTTCACTTCTCTATCCTTTTCCCCATGGGATAGTTTGAACCCCCATCCCCCCAGCTTGTCTATAAATGCTGCTGCATTGCACTGTTAGGGGCTTTTTGCCCTCGGGTTGCTTTACAATAAAGGCCCCTGTGGTGAAGAGGCTGTCTCCTGCTCCTCTCTTGGGAAGTGCCACCTGGCCCTCACGCATCCTGCGACTGACCATCCTTACCYGCACGTCACCTACGAACCCTTTGCCCTCCTCGAGAGCTGCTCCGCTGAGTCGAGCGGCCCTCTTGGGGAAAGTATCGCGAATCTGCTCAACCACAGCTAGCCAGGAGAGCAGGGAGGCAATATTCACCAACCAACAACACAGCTATAACATCCACCTCCAAATACTCGTGTCTTTTGCGAAAAATTAAAACACATTTCTTGATTCTCCAGGACTGAGAACTGGTCATGTTTCAGGCTCTCCTGTATCATGACGTGTGGTCATACCACAACACAAGTACAGAGTACAGTTTGGTCTTTACTTAGGTGATACTCAAATATACAGAGAAATCCARCAAGGCAAATTAAGGCAATGTTTTAATTGTTAGATACATAGAATAAAGTACTAGAGTGAGCAGAAATTCCCTGCAGTCTGAATGACCCTCCCTGACTCCTATTAAAACATAGGAAGAGAAAAACCAAACCAAACCAAACAAAACCTGGCATAATTTAGATCAGTGGTCTCCACTGATAAATTTGTCAGGGCACAACAATTACTTGGATTTCCGTGTGACCCAAAAAGATTCCTACTACTTCACTTTTTTTGGTGAATCCTTATAAGTAAAGCATTTTTGAGCACACACACCTAGTGTGCATATACTTGTTTTATCAGTTGTATGTATACATTACTGAAGTTCTAGTATTTTCTTCCTGCACCCCACTAGATCATCTTGTGTATCCCACTTTGGACACCACTGATTTAGATCATCTAAGTATCTTAAACAACTGCAGTGCTTTGGATGACAGAAACATCCAAACATATGGGCTTCTTTCTTGCAATGTTGCAGAAAAGAGTTGGATGGGGAAATCTGTAATACCTATGGTCAGATACAGTTTTCCAGTCACAAGTACAGACTATCAAACTGTGGATTATATTCTGTGTACTGATTTTGGTTTTAAAGTATTAGAGAAATTAAACTAGTAGCTGAGTCAGCAACTGGGTAATCTGTTGATGCAAAACTATTTAAAGCACCRTTGGAAAATGAGGTACAAAAGTATTAAAGTATCCTATATTAAAAAGAGGTCTTGAGGGTTGAAAATGAGAGATATGAGTGCAGAATGTGAGGATTTGCACAAAGAGAATACTATGCAGAATAGTCCGTGAACTGACACAACTTTTGGGAGCACAGTAAACTCTGGACAAGACTGATGTGTCATTGGCACAACAAGGAGAGGAAATTGAGAAGCACTRGCCAGGATCAACACAGCCACATTTATTGAGGCGCTTGTTCACCACAGTCACAGAGATTCACAACTCAACATGCCTTAAATTACATCATAGTAATAATAATTCTAATATTATAATAAATATGTATAATTACAATAAACTATTATCTTCTTGTACCTCAGAACAGGAGTTCACAATACTTCCAGTAGTACACAGAAAAAGAGCATGAAGACCTTTTAGTCTAGTCATCCTCGACATTTCTTTTAATCCCTAGAATGGAGGCAAGATACTCAAAYGTCAGCATTACCAAAGAAAGCAGCAGGAATAAAGTACTGGCAGTCTTCTACTATCCTTCTTGGGTGAAAGCTTAAAATTATATGCCATAAAGTAGTCCAAAGCATTTTAGAGAAGAATCTGTGGGAAAGATGGTCACTCATCCCTCTGTTGGACTGCACACCACATATGTTTAAAAACAATGTATTTCCACCAAAAAGTTTCCAGAATGCTACACTTCAAGCCTCTTCAGAGGGCAGACGCCCTTCATCAGGAGGTGAGTTTACAGTCCTTCAAAGGATCATCTAGAACCCAATTCAGATTCCCAAACCACTTATTTCCTGCTTCCTTCATCTGCCGGGTTCTAGGTACCCACATTCTTGAAGAATTCACAACATACAACCAGAAACAACAGCTGTAAGACAATGGAAGCGGTATGCTTCTGGTCTACAATGAGTATATTCATCATACTCATTAAAGAAGACTTCTTTAAAAGTGTGTCCCTCGAACCAGTCACCCATTTCCACAGAAGGCAGCTTGCTTGTGATGCTGCTTCAGAAGGAACAGGAGGTCCAAAATCACCGTCGTGATTTTTTGCTCTTTGTGGTAAAATCCTAGGGTCGCCCTGGGAGTGTCGTTCTTTTGCGAGTCACTGACATTCCAAACATGTCAAGTTAAAAAGTCTCCATGGCAGCTTTTGTAAATCTCTTGGTATTTTTCAAGGTACTGACCTCTTAGAGGATAAGATTCTAAAAYGGCAAGTGAATCAGCTCGTTATCATTGGATTAAGTAAAATGTATAGTTACTTCCTTATTCTTTTCTGCGAAGCTCTGCCGTTCAGAGCAGTGAAAGGACTATGTTATCAGACAACTGGCAATGAAATTTATAATCGGCAATTTAAATTGGAAGTTCTCTTCCGTTTCGGGGMAATGCTCCTGCGTTTTTACTTTCCATCTCACAAGACGCCTGGATCTTGTAGGCAAACATAGGTCAAACGGAAAGAAAAAAATACCCAAGATAAAATATATATTAGAGGCGATGTACGTTCTCTAAGACTCGACGTGCCGCAGCGTGCCGGCTCTGAGGCATTCGGTCCCTCGGACACCTAGCGGTAAGGAGGCGCTCCCCGCCCGGGGCTCCCGCGCTCCGTGACGCGGCTTTGGGGCAGAACGGTCGGCGCGGCAGCGGGACCGCCCCGCCCAGAGCAGCAACGGGCGGAGCGCGGGGTGACAGCACGCATGCACCGGCGGGCGGGCAGGGGGAGGAGCCGCGTCCGCCGGGTGGACGCGGCTCCTCCCTCCTCCTCCTCCTCCTCCTTTTCCTCCTCCTCCTCGTCGCCGTCTTCTTCTTCCCCCTCCCCACCCACACGCCTCCAGCGCTTTCCCGCCGCCCGCCTTCCACGCACGGCGGGTCCCGCCTGGCGCCGCTGCCGACACGGCCGCCGCTGCCGCTGCGGGAACAAAGGAGCGAAGCGGCGGCGGCGCGGCCGCCAGCCCGGCGCCCCCCGCAACCCCCGCTCTCCCCGCAGCCGCCCGGAGCTATCCGCGGCGCATTCTCCGCCACCCGCCGCGGGGTTTGTGGCCCCCGCCGGGACCAGGTGGGTGAGCGGCGGCAGGCTGGGCTCGGCTCCGCGGGGCCTTCATGGCTGCGGGGTGTGCCTGGGCCTCTTCTTGGGCGGCCTCCTTGCGTTCGGCCTTCTGCGGAGCCGGTGCGGGGCAGCGCAAGCGGCGAGACAATGAAGTTCCTGTGTCTGGCGGCGGCGTGGGGCCTGCCGGCGGCGGGGCCGACCGTGACTCAGGCGGTTGCGAGGAGCGGCCCGGCCGGACACCCCCGCCCGCTGCCGGCGCTTCTCGGCCCGACAGCCTCGCGGGTGTTTTCTGTTCGACTGCCGGAGGAGCTGGAGGGGGTGGGCGACGCAGTTGAGACGCGCGGCACTGCTGGCGCTTGGCAGGGCCCCCCTCTTTGTCTGAGCCAGCCGCCGGACTGCACCCGCCTGAGGARCGCACTGTGCCCGTTCGGTTCCTCCCTACCGACACTGGGCTCTGCCTCCCCCGAGCTCGGCCGTGAGCCGCGAGTGACCCGCGCAGCCCTTGTGCGTTCTTCTTTTGTTTTGTTCCCGTGTTTCTCGTGGTTGTCGTGATCCCTCTTCGGGAAGAGGGTGTTGAGGCAGTTCAGTATTTAGGTCAGTGAGCCCGTTGCTAACGCAGTGGCCGGGTTTTGGGGCTGGTTTCAGCGCGCGTTGGGCTCCTCGTTTTTGTCGTTACGCCGCCAGTGTGGGATCGCCCGGCGGGACGGCGGCAGCCCGGCCATGGCCTCGGAGCGCAAGGGGTGACTGAGGTGCGCGRCCGCGCTCGCTAATGGGATTTTCCCTCCCCTCGAGTTGGGCTGGTGACAGCGGGGTTGCTGGTGGGGAAGGAGACCCTTTTCAATTACGTGTTTCCCTCCTTTGAAGGGGAACGGTTGGGTGTAACCCTGCCCGCTCAAGGTTGTGGGCGCATTTGTGGAGAGATGGTCTCCCTGGGACGCCCATCGCGGGAGGCGGCGGGCTTGGTGATGCCACATTTTCTGGACTGCAGGTCAGCACCCGCGCTCCCCGCTCGAAGGGAAGGGCAGTCGGATTTCGCCGGCGCCTCCTCCCGCCGGAGGCCTGCGGGAGGATATAAATAGGCACTGACTTCAGCGGGCGGCGGGGGCGGCCGGGCGGCCCGGGCCCGTCACGCCGCCGCCTTACAGGCGGAAGCGCAGGCGCTCGCCCGCCCATGTGACGGACCCAGCGCGGCGGCGGCACCGCCGAGCGGGCAGTGCCCTGACGCGGAGCTGCGGTAAGGGTCGGCCGGGGTGTGTGCGCCGTAGTGGGATTCCCACTGCCGGGAGACGCCTTGGAGATGAAGGCGGGTGAAACCCCGGCCGCCTCCCGGAGCCTGGAAAAGCACGGCTTGTTCCGCGTTGAGTAGCAATTTGAGCATTCCGTTAGGGGCACGCATTTCAAGTTGTGGAAGACTCTGCAGACAAAAGGAGTTGCTGACTGTCTAGTTTGTACTAGAGTATTAGTTTGTATTAGAGTTGACACCTAAAGCAGTGTTTAGTAAGTGCTGAAATTTGTTTTAGCACATTAACTTAGAAATTAAGCAGGTCAGTTGATGTTGGCAGTGCGTTTGGTAGTGTGTGGATCTTACCTGTTTAGTAACAAAAGGGCAGAAGTAGTATTCTTTTGTATTACATAGACACAGGGCTACATCTTGTTAAAGATGACAGGATTTTTTAAGATTTCCTTTGAGCCTTTTCCTCAGGCTTTTTTCTAGCTCCTTTGACTGGTGTGTTTAGCTGTAAAACTGTATCATAATAAGCGTGAAGCCGTGTTGTAGCCAGAAAGGACGCTATTTATGCCTGGAAGGTGTTATAAAGCTATAAATAGTGCAGCTGTTTATACCTGGAAAATTATGTCCTGTGACCATCAGCAGACAAGATGAATTTTGCGTGTTTACTTTCTCCTGGTCTTGGTTGTGATCCCAGAAGTTTGGTTTAGTTAAAGGCACCTGTCAGGTGCAGTTGTAGTACTAGGGAAACATGTTTACTGCTTGCAGACTCTTAATTAGAAGTATTTTTGCTTATGCTGTAACAAATTCATTTTTGGTATTTTTGACTTCTAGCAAGTGTCACGTGTCAAATATCTCTACCTGTGACAGTTTCTGACTAGGAAAGCAGCAATCCAAAGTTTATACTAAAATGTCTTCAGATGCCATATGCGCAGCTTCTACTAAATTTAAATTTTAGTGCAGTATTATTACATGTCCTCGATTTGTAGCAAAAGCATGTTCCAGTTTTATTGCCTTTGGGAATCAAAGATTTGGCTGCTATGCAGTTTTTTAATAACCTTGCTTTGCAGAGGTTAACAGGCAGTGAAGGTGAAAACCTTATTTCTACCATGCTTAGCACTGGCTGCCTCTGAGAGGCTTAGAAGTCTTGACACGATTAGAGAAGGGGTTTTTCCTTTTGTAAATGTGTAAGCTATGCAATAGAATATACTCAACAGTTTGAGTTGTTAATGTTATCTCCCTTAGAAGAGTTCTGTGGGACTGAGTACTTCTAATTCTGGAATTAGCCTCAAAATGATGTTAGATCAGCACTGAAAAAGCCGGGCTTTTCTGCTGGAGTCCAGCAAAAATAAGCCATGTAAATAGACAGAACTGTTATGTGAGTATGAACTTAGTCTTACTTACTCTGCATATCCATGTTAGTGCTCAGAACCTGATACTTGGGGAGGTTTTTCTGGCTGTCAAGTTAAATTAGCCTACACATGCAGTTCAGTGCTCAGCAAGTACATTATTTCTCAGTATTAGTGTGATGACTTTTATTCTTGTCTTAAGGGTTCATAATGATGATACTTAGCAACAAATTGCAGTCCTGAATGGTGTGTTAATGTTCATGTAACCGTCTTTAGGAATGGTGATATCACTTGGTGGGGCAGGGTGAGCAGACATAAATCTCGTAATACTTTTAACCCTGTAATTGATTTTGATGACATGCCAGCTCCTAATGCAGTTTTTGGTTTTATTTACAGCATCGAGATGACTCAGGAGACAAACCAGACCCCAGGGCCTATGCTGTGTAGTACAGGATGTGGATTTTATGGAAATCCTAGGACAAATGGGATGTGTTCTGTTTGCTACAAAGAACATCTTCAGCGACAGCAGAATAGTGGTAGAATCAGCCCAATGGGTAAGGGATTGTTGGGTGTTTCTTTATTTCTTTTGGGGGAAATAAAAGGAGTTATCTAGGGTTTCTTTTGAAATAAAATACGCAGAGGATTACAAGGAATCCTAGTACAGTTTTAGGAGAACTTCTGAAAGCTAAACTGAAAGAATGAGTATTCAAAGATAATAACTACTTTAAAGCACAGTAAAGATAAAAATAATTTCTGTGTAATGTGTTCTAGTTTGCTTGCATTTAACCATAACATGCTCTCTCACTTAGCCACTTCTGTTAGCATTTTCTTATGCAATCTGTATTTTGGTTATTAGGTAAAAAGTGTCTTCAAGTAAAAAGTAATAAGCAGTAGCATTGATAGTTGTATGCGGGCAGTTCATAGCAGTATAGGAGACTATTTCATTAGTGTTTTCTGCAATTTGTTCATAACTTGTCAAATTCTTGTTACGTAGGAACAACCAGTGGTCCAAACAGTCCTACCTCAGACTCTGCATCTGTACAGAGAGCAGACACTAGCTTAAACAACTGTGAAGGTGCTGCTGGCAGCACATCTGAAAACACAAGGTAAAATTAAAGTTGTACTGTGATGCTTGAATGAGCTGTAAGTGTGCAGGAAAGCCTGCAGCAGTCCTGCCTTGTTGCCCTGCGAGTTTCCTCTGCAGAGGGAAAAGGACCTGATGGGGTTCTATGGATCCATGTAAAATGAAAAATCATTCAAATATTTGGTGTTGTAAGCTGCAGTAAAAATAATGGGTTTTATTTATCTACAGAACTAATTTTTTACAGGCTTGCCTGTTTCGTTCTAGGGAAGCTAAAACAGAGTAAAGAAGTGTGTTTTGAGGACAGTAGAAGCATAGGTCAGGATAATGTATCAGTACTGACTGAACCAGTAGTTCATTAATGTTACCTGTGAAATTCCAAGTTTTTATTACAAATGTAAAACTGACGTAAATTATGTGTTTCCCTGTGCTTAAACAGAAACGTGCCTGTTGCCGCTTTGCCTGTAACGCAGCAAATGACAGAAATGAGCATTTCAAGAGAGGAAGAATTAACACCGAAAACAGAGACTGAGCCAGGTATGTTCTCAGAGTGCCACTGGGCACAACCMGTAACTTAACATGAGTGGAGGGTTTGTTTACTTTGAGTTGCCATCTCCTGTTATGGTTGTGATCTTAAAGAAATCTGTTAAAGATGCTTTTGAGTACTGTCTCCTCAGAATCAAGAAAAAGGACTAGTTCCAGAACAGCTTTAAAATACATGTTAATTATTAGTAAAAGAATGACACTTCAGAGGGTGTTTTTAGATCCCTAACATTTGTTTTTAAAAGTGAAGCACTCTAAAACCATATTAGGGCAAGGTGTCTGGTTTTAAAGGCAAACTGTTGGAATTCAGTATATTATCTAGCAGAACAATTCCAGCTGACTCATGGAAGTCAAAATGGCTTGTTGTATTTGGAGGAGGGTGCTTAATAAATTGCATTCTACAGAGGAGTGAGGCTGTAGGGGAAGGGAGTATATGTGGTTTAGAAGCAGAAGGTGCTTAGGGTTCTTGAATAATTATATATGAATAATAAAATCTGTAGATATAACCAATGGATTGTTTTGAGGATGTAGGGTAGTTGCAGCTTTAATTGCTGTGTGTAAATTGTCCATTTGACAGTTTTGTTCTCATGCTGGATAGTTGTAGCTGGAGTACTAAAACTTCAATGTGTAAACTATTGGAGTGAGGCAGAGAGGGAGGGCCAGCTTGCTTAACCTAACTAGTGAACGACTGAATCCATGCCAAGTTAGTTCAAATGGATATCTTAATGCATTTGTTTTGTACTTTTACAAATACAGACTTTGGATTTTAATTTACCGGCTCTGAAACAGTTTTAAAAACTAAAAGCTGATGTGTAGTACGAAGTCTGTTTACTCGAGCTGAAGGTAAAATGCGTTTTTTCAGTTTTGAAGTCATTGAGACAAAAATGGCATCAGGTACTACTCAGCACTGTATCAAAGTGATTTTTATCTATATCTTTGCCAGCTGGTCTGACAGTTGATGTTTAATTGCTCAGTATTTCTACAGAGGGTTTTAGCATTTTCATAAGTCATGCTAAGTCAAGGTTCTGTGACACGAACTAAAGTACAGTTATGCAATATGTTGGGTTTTTTCATTATGTATGGACTAAAAGGGAMTTTTTGCAATTACTAAATTTCTGTAGCTGATGTCATCTGAAGAGGCTTTCATTATGTGACTGAAAAGTAATTTTGACTTAGCATCAATTAACCCATTGTGYCATGTTACAAAATCCCACTGGACTGTGTCAGGAAGGAAATAGAAATACATCAAATGGCAGTAGCGCAAAAGTAATAGTTGATTTTACTTTTCTTAGAACAGTTGTCATTTTGCCAGCTGTAAAGAAAGTCTTTAAGTTAATTGTTGATATACAGCCTGTTTTTTAGGTGCTGTGGGTCAGCTGTTTGATAGGTTACACAGCACAGTATTGATTAGAATGGGGGAAGAATGAAAGCAGCTCAAAGATACTGAAGAATTGTAGTAAATTATCTCACAGGTAGAAACCAGTAAAAGCTGTCACAGGCTTGTGTATAGAGATGACTGGAAATACTACCAGAGAACTTTAATGCCTCTGGAAAATCTTGAAGAACTAAACTACCTCCTGAGAGAACAAACATGTAAATTCATGAGGTAGCCTCAGCTGCTCTAACGCCCAAGTTCCCTTTTAAGTATTACTGTTTGGCACAGATCCTAGACAGCACAAGATAATGTCTTTATATACTGTACTTAGGGTTTGTTGGACATCTTAAATTAACAGTGTTGGCTATATTTAGTGGTGTGCTACTCTGTCTCTTGCGGGCAAGAGAAACTGGACTAGACTTTTTATTTTAAAAATTCCTGGTGTGTCTGGACTAGGCAGATTTTTTTATCTTCCTCTTTTCCAGTACTGTCCAGTATATGTTAGTCTCTCAAGGACAAATTGAAACAATGATAAATAATTTGCATCACCTTGGTAGCAGCAAAAGTTAATACTTTCTTTGAGGGGGGATTCTGTAAGATAATGCAGTTGTGGAGTAGTTAATGAAACACAGTGTAGCTGTAAGCATAGCCTCATGCTAGGGACAGTTTCATAACCACATGGTAATAGATCACGAACTTTATCTTCAACAGTAGGAAGTCACATTCTCTTCTGCCAGATGTTCATTAGCAAAAGAAATTTTATATGGTTCCTTTATGAATCAGAATGTTTAAAAAGAAGRATTACATCTGGAAAACTTCTTTTTGCGGTCTTGTGGCATAAAATTATACTTTTTTGCTTTTGGAATTGAAACAACTGACGAGAAGGTGAAGTTGAGAAAAAAAAAACTATGAAGTTTGACAAGCTTGTTTCTCTTAATTTTATTGGGATTTTTGATTTTTTCTTCTTTGATCAGGGTGAGGTTGCAACCTAGATTTGCCTTCAGAACAAACCTGGTGCTAAGACAATTAATTGTACCTTAACATCTGAAGAAAGGCATAGTGGATGTAACGCGGTTGTAACTCGCGTAGTTGTTTACATGTAACTTGTTGTAGTGGGTGAGTCTGACTGGATGCCAGGCACCCACCAAAGCCTCTCTATCACTCCCCTCACAGCTGGACAGGGGAGAGAAAATAGAATGAGGGATTAATGAGTTGAAATAAGGATGAGATCATTCACTAAATACCATCACAGGCAAAACAGACTTGAATTAGAGATACGGAGTTTATCATTGACAAGATCGTGGCGGGATAATGAGAAGTAAAAACAGACCTTAAAAACACCTCCCCCACACCCCTCTTTACATACCTCCCACCTCCTCTGTACCTCCTACCACAGTGGTGCCAGGAGCCAGGGAATGAATAGGGGTTATGGTCAGTTCATCACCCTAGGCTCCTGCTCAGGGAGAGGAGTMATTCTCTTGCTGCATTGAGGGGTCCCTCCCCCTGAAGAGAAGTCCATGAATTTCTCCATCATGTGTGTATATCTCAAGCAGCAGCTCCCTGAGAGCTGCTGCAGCATAAATCCATCCCATGGGCAGCCCTCAAACTGCCACAGTGTGGGTCACTTTTCCATGGGGTGCAGTCCTTCAAGGATAGCCTGCTCCAACACCGGAGTAGGGTCTCTCTCCCCACAGTCTCCCATGAGGTCACAGCCTCCCTTCAGGCATTCCCCTGCTCTGGTGTGGGGCTCCTCCCTGGGATGTGGGTGGATCTCTGCATCCCTGTAGACCTCCATGGCTGCAGGGGCACAGGTGCCTCACTATGGTCTGCACCACAGACTGTCTCCAGCGCCTGGAACACGTGCTGCCCCTCCTTCACTCACCAGGGTGTCTGCAGTATTCTTCTCACATGTCCTCACTCCACTGTTCTCTGGCTGAAATCACAACTGTGCAACAACTTCTGTTTTTCTTTCTGGATAAATATGTTACCACAGAGGTGTTACCGCCRTTTCTGATTGGCCACAAAGTGGCACATCCCAGTTTGGGGCCACCAGGGATTGGCTCTGCCAGATATGGAAGAAACTTTTACCATCTTCTGATAGAGGCCATCTCTGTAGCCTCCTGCTACCACAACCAGGCCATGCAAAACTAACGACTAAAACTAAATTGTTTTGAAAACAAGTTTATTTAAACAATTGTATTGTTTTAATGCACAGCATATTTTTAGCATTTTCTTAGACTTCTGTAGGTGATTACATTGCTGAATGATCAGCCTGTAGTCAGGTCTGTCAGTGTTTCCAGACACAGTATCAGCACTGGCTCAAGGGTCTAGTACTTTTGTGGTGGTGTGGTTTTTTTTTTGTTTTTGTTTTTTTTTTTTTTTTTTTTTTTTTGTTGGCTTTTTAATGCAGTAATGCTCTGATTTAGGGAGTAGTGTTAAATGCAAGTAAAATAGCTTATAAAAAAGTAAATCGGAAATTGAACTGATAATAGTATTGTGAAGATTACATATTTTTAAAATACCCAAATACCGTTAACTTCCATCCAAGCTGTAACTTACCCTTTCATTCAGCAGCAGCAATATAGAAGAAAGCTGGCAATGGTGGTTGGCATGTCTCTTTGCTTTCTATCAAGCTGATAGGGTTAGAGCTATTTTACACCTGTTGAGCATTCAGGTTGAGAGACCCTGTAATGGTCTGTAATTAACCTTGCTATGTTGTAGATAGAGCCAGTGTGTTGCAGGTAATACTGTGAGTAAGATGTAAGTAAGGTAGCTTATGCAGTCTGGTAAGATCAAGGTGTGAGTACGTGATGTTCCTTAAATCTGGTTTTAATGAGTGCCTTGTTCTGGTTTRTTTTTCACACATGGCTGTAGTAGTTTCACCATGTTGCTCTCTGTAAACAGTTCTCTTGTATTAGTAACATTGCCTGATAYGATAATTCTTTGTTGTGTTGAAAATAATTAGTTTGTCTTCATGTTTCCCGTGTCTGCTGCAGCTTAGGTAAATGCTCCTGATTGAAAAATTTCAGAAATGAAATCTCTTGTAAGCCCTGAAGTTGTCCACTGCGTATAAAAATGCTGAGGACCTGTCTGCTGGTGCTGTGCGTGTTGGTGATAGCATGTTATTATTCTAATGGTGATACACCACACACGTCAAGTCTTCACAATAGCCAAATTAAACTGTGCTTCTGTGTGATACTGAAACAGGAGGAATCTTTATGGTGTATTAATGTGGCATATTACGTTATTAAGATATTAAATATGCAAATATGCGAGTTAGAGTTGGACATGCAGAAAGTGAGTGGCATGCTGCAGGAACATTTCTATTCTTGCTGTTTGACATGCAAGTAAGCATGATGGAGGTTTGTTCTGCAGTCTTTGATCACAGGCACCTGGATTGGCATAGCAGTTGTTCCCGAGCAAAAGCTTGCTAAAGCATAATAGGTAGTGCCCATCTTTGGAGACTTAAAATTGTATGTTCAAGCACTTTGTTGTCTTAGATTAAACCCCAGGTGGCATCTAAGTACTGTGCAGTCACTCACTCAGTTCTTACTCCCCAGTGGTGAAAACAGTTGGGGGGGGGGGAACTAAATCCTGTGGGTTAAGATAAAAACAAATTAATAATTAAAACTAAATAAAATAAACAATATTGATGATAATAACAATATAATTGTAATGAAAAGAGGGGAAAGAAGAATGAACCCCAGAAACTTCACAAGTGATGCATACTACATTTGGTCTGCAGCTGCTGACCAATGCCCAGCTCATCCCCCAGCAGTGATTGACAACTCTGAGTCAACACCTCCCCATTTCTATATTGGGTATTCTTTGTGTGGAATATTCCTTTGGCTAATTCATTCAGGTCAGCTGTCCAGTGCTGCTCCCTCCTGGCTTTTTGTGCACCTGTTTGCTTGCAGAGCACATGAAACTGAAAAGTCTTTGTTTTATAGCAAAAGCACTATTTAGCAACACTTAAAACGTTAGTTTTATTAATGTTACCATCATTATTCTCATACTGTATCGAAATACAGCACTGCACCAGCTACTGAGAATAAAACAACTGTCCCACCTGAAATCAGGACAGTTGTGCTAATATGCAATATAAGGATTGTATTTTTTTTTCTAGTACTTCTACTGCTGCTGTTGTTGCAGCTCCAGAATTGCATCTTATGTCTCTTGGAAAACTTCTGACTTTACCTTTTCTCTCTCTTGTTTTGTTTTTTCCTTTATTCAGTGGTGGTGGAGTTGGCAGTTAGCTTCATCACGTCATGGTCCTTACATCAGTTTTTTCCCAGAATTTGTGCCACTGTTAACCTTGAAGTTCAGGGTGTTTAGATCTTATTTTGGTGAATTTTTCTTCAGTCAGAGAAGCTTTTAAAAAATTTATTCTGTTAATTTTGTATCCCTTTTCGGTCACTTTTGATATGGGGAATAGTTTGAAAATAGTACTGATTTATTTTCCACATGTTTTCTTCAACTGAAATATCAGATTCATTCCTTTCCAGTACGAGATCTCGATAATACTGATAAGATACATGCTTTTTTTTTTAAGCAGCCATGCTGTTTTAAAGAAGAAAAACGACTGACAGCTTTGAACATTCATTTCTTGGAGAGGTTTTTAATTTTGAGTGGCACTCCCATGGGTCTAAGAAAAACTTTATTCCCCAGCATGTAGAACTTTTTTGCATGTAGATTGAGTAGCTATCATACTTTGTCAGGTGGCTGACTGGTTCCATCAGTGGGCTTGCTGCTCCTCTTGTAAAGGTGCATCTTATGTTTAGGCTACATTTGAAGGAAATTTTCCCAAATTCATTATGAAATGCCCGTATTTGTGTAGACTTTTTCAGGCACCCATCTCCAGTATAGGATGATGTTAGTCTTTATCATTAATTTACTAGGATAATAGTCATTGTTGGTCATGATACTAATGCATCTTCATGGTGCCTACAGGCAATCGTTTGGATCAAAATAGTAGTCAATAAAAGCCTGCCCAATTCTGAAAATCACTTGTTCCTAAAGTTTCTGGCATTGTAGTAGGAGAACTGATCTGGTAAAATTCGAGTAAAGTAATTCTTCGCAGGTCTTGAGCAGAGACAGGAAGGAACATGACCAAAGTGATGGAGAGGGCTACGTAGAACCCTTTGGGTTGGAAAGGGTTTTATGAATCATCTAATTCCAGCCCTTCTGTTCTTGTGCATCACTACCCTTGGAGTTAAGAATTTCTGCCTAACATCTAATAGAATTCTCTTGTAACTCAAAAATGTTTCCCCTGGTTCTGTCACTATCTGCCCAGGTATAAATCTGTCCCTCTCGTTTATAAGCCCKCTAAGCTTGGAAAGGCCTCAATATGGTATTCCCAGAACTTTGTTATCTCCGTGCTGAACAACCCCATCTCTCTCAGCTTGACTTCATAGGAGAGGTGCTTCAGCCCCCTGATTGTTTTTGTGGCTCTCCCCTAATGTTAACCCAGCAGAGTCACATCTTTCCTGTGCTGAGGACCCCAGAGCTGGATTCAGCATTCCAGGTGGGGTCTACAGTAGCAGAGAAGATAAACAGATCTTGAGCCCATTTCTGAAGTTTGTCCAGATCTCCCTGTCTGGCATCCCCTCTTGCTTGCTGAGGGTGCACTTAGTTACGCAGGCAGTGGGATTGATTAAGGTATTCAAGAGCAGGGGTACCAAGACAGAGCCCTGAGGTACACCGCACGTCTCCAGTCTCCACCTGGCCATAGAGCCGTTGACCATACCTCCTTGGCTGTGTCCGTCCTGTCAATTCTTAATTCACCACATAGTCCATCCTTCAAATCCATGTTTCTCCCGTTTGGAGGTGAGGATGAGAAAGTGCATGCATGCCAGTAAGAGCTCTTCTAGGRTGGCAATAAGTTTTAGTGGTGAGGAGTTTGCGTCATCTGAATGCTGTTACTGTGGAAGCAGGTCAATAGGTACCAGTAACTACTTTCCAGCTTTT
Source organism: Alauda arvensis (assembly GCA_902810485.1). NCBI lineage: Eukaryota > Metazoa > Chordata > Aves > Passeriformes > Alaudidae > Alauda > Alauda arvensis. Next base: position 469,393 of record CADDXX010000187.1, read on the forward strand.
GGCATTTTTTCAGCTACCTGTTCTGTGATGATACATAAACCGTTTAGAACGCTTTGATTAACATGGTGTGATTTCTGGCATGAATTTAATATCTTGAGGACTGGAATTGTACTTGCCCAGTTGGATTTGTCTTTTGTGTTAAAGGAAGCCTTTTGACAAGCAACTGTAAGAGCAGTATTTTGATTTAGGTGGGCTCCTGATGTCATGGCAGAACAATTGCAATTTTCAATATTTTTCATCTACAGGTTGAAAAAGGGATTTTGTTCTGAGCTTTAYGGGCGGGGATAGGCAGGTTTTTCTTATGTCCTCACCATTATTCAGAAGCACATTTATGTACATTTAACATCATAAAAGCCAATCAGACTAAAGTCTACTGGCATAAAAAATAGGAGAATCCTGTATTCTTGGAGAGTAATAAAAAATTTTAGTTTGGATTTCGGGAGCTATGTTCCCTCTTGTCTTGGTGCCTTCTAGTGACCATTACTGCCAGTTGTGTACCGCTTTTCCTCCTTGGAAGGTGTTCTAGTTGTGGGGGAAGGATCCTGTTCAGCAGTGCTTTCAGGGAATGTGCTGCTGCAGTTTCTTAGGATCACTTTACATGTTGTGGGCTGCCATTGTTGCAGGTTCTTGATGCAAAGATGGAAGTATACCTGTAGTAATTGGTAACATCTTCCCGAGATGGTTTTTTTTGGTCAAAGGCTTTGTTTTATGATAGACAGATCTACTAAGCTGTCTTTTGCCTTGGTAATTCCTGGGAGGTTGCTGTTTTCATTTTTGCTTCCTTGTTGATATGTGTTAGTGATATAAATAGTTGGTTCTGTTCTCATTTTCATTTTCTCTTAGTGCATGCTGTGAGTGACTTTGTCATTGCTCATTTGCCCCCCCCTACATTTTCTTTTGCTTACAGCAAAAGAAAATATTGAAACAACTTGMAAAATGAAATTTGTAAATTGGTTCTGATGTAGATGAAGCTTTCCCTTCTACTACACACCAAATTGCAATGTGCATGTTTCTGGTTCTTCTAATCCATCTGTCTTGGCTTACAGTTAGCAGTCAGTTTTGAAACAAATTAGCAATATAAGAAATCTTAAAAAAAGGGATTTGACGATGCTTTTAGGGAGGTGTTTAGTCTTCTTATGTTTTTTTAAGGCCATGGCTGTTGGCAAAAGTGCATAACATSCAACAGGTACACTCAGATTGTGATACTGCTGGCTGTTAAGCCAATTTTTGGTCACAAGCTCTCCAGCAGATAGACTGGTAGTGAACACTGATTTTCTTTTAAGGACAAGTTCAGAATGTCATTTTTGTTCATCTAGAAAATCTTAATCAAAACAAATTGTTTTCACAAAAAAAGTTACAAAATATCTGTGATGTGACAAAAAAAAACAGGTTGTAAACGATCTTGGTTGTTCATTAGGACTATTGCTGTGATGTAGACGTATAAGAAAATATTAGCAGTCATTGGGTTTACTCCATGAAATTTTTTGATGATAAGCACTGCAGGTGGCCTGTTACTTCTGAGAGTTTGTTGCTTGTAAGTGTTGTTTAGATTATGAGTCTTGCCTGGGGCCCTTCTTGTTGTATGGTGAATTGCGAAGTTTTCTATGAGAATGCAAACATAATTTTAAAAGAACAAGTACTATTAAAAAAATCTCATCTAACAAATCGTATTTGTATTGATTGTAAATACATCCTTGAGGCTTATATATTCCATTTATTATGAAATGCATTATGTAGTTAATAGACATTATGATAGATGTTATCATACACTGGGACTGTGCAGCAAACTTGTACCAAGAACAGGTATTACAGTTGTGTGTGTGTGCATCTCTCAGCTTTCCTTAATTCCAGTTTTCGATATGAAGAGGATATCAGTTTAAAAAATTAAATTTTTTGGGAAAAAACTCTTTTTTCACTAAAGCAGCCATGTCTAAAGATGTCTAAAGAGGCAATTGAGAAAGTATTCATTTTGACTATACTTGCTTGAACACTGAAACAGAATAAATTGCAAAAAATACAGATATGCAATGCAAATCTGCACTTTGTTATTTAAATGTAGGCTCTTTTGAACTGTGTATTTTGTAGCTGTGTTCTGGGTCTGCACAGAATTAACAGCTTCCTAGCTGCTGTCTTGGTGAACTGCTTTAGCAGTTTCAGAAGTGGCAAAACAACACAGTACTCCAGCAGAATCACATTACTGAATTTCATTTTTTTCTAAAATTTGTTCCTGCTAGTTACATTTCCTGCAGAGGTATCTGTGTTCAGCAACTTCAGCTGTGACAGTATCATTACTGCATTACTGTTTTAGATTGTTACTTGGTCATATAATTTATTTAAATATAGAATGTATACATGGAATTTCTGTCATGCTTTTCAAGCCCATATAGGTATAATGAATAAGTGCCCTATATCTTCCAGCTGGTTGAAATGAAGGGAGAAATCTGAGTAGAGTAGGAAGAGATGAATAAAGGACCTAAAAATCCCAATTTCTGATTCACGTTTTTAGACTAGTCTGTGTAGTACTTGAGGCAACAGATGTCAGGGATTTAGTGGGTGAATTAATCCTTGATGTATGCACACTATTGGATACCTAGTGAAGTCGAGAAAAGCAGATTTAACCCTTATTTCCTTTGCGTGCTTTAACAGTTGTTACTCAACCAAGCCCATCAGTTTCTCAGCCTGGTACTTCAGAGAGTGAAGAGAGAGCTGCTGAAGTGCCAAAACCAAAGAAGAACAGATGTTTCATGTGCAGGAAGAAGGTTGGCCTTACAGGTATGAGAATATTGTCAGTTTTAAACAAAGTTGCATGATTAGTTACCTTTTGCCAGATTAAACTTGCCAAAAATGTGTTCTATTAAATTTATCAGCTTCTTCACAATTGACACAATTTAGTAAATCTATTTCTTTTTCTTACTCTGTATGTCAAAGTAGACAAACATATACCCTTTGCAGTGACTGCACCCTTAGTTAACACCTTAATTAAAAGTTAATCTTCCTAGTAATGTTGCTTCTTTTTCTGTGTGCAGGATTTGACTGCCGATGTGGAAACCTATTTTGTGGACTTCACCGTTATTCTGACAAGCATAACTGCCCATATGATTACAAAGCAGAAGCTGCAGCAAAAATCAGAAAAGAGAATCCGGTTGTGGTGGCTGAAAAAATTCAGAGAATATAAATTAATCAGCTTGTGAAAAGACTGACTGACTTTTTGTGGGGCTTTTTTTTTTCAATACATCCTAAAAAACATGAGAAGAGCAGGTGCATGGTCGTTTTCCTTTGTTTTCCAAAGGTTTACTTCTAGTCCTGTCTGTCTAAATGATAATTCAAATGTTCAGGTGTTTGTTACAGGCAGAATTGGATAGATACAGCCATTGAAAATATATATGCCCTTCCCAGAATAGATGGATGATTAGAAACCTGCACAGGAATACACATGCACATAGACAGACTCCAGTTCACATGTGCCAAACAGATGTGTGCAGTGTGCATGTGTGCAGCAGCTCTGCCTTTTGAGATRTGCATGAGGTATTTAATGTTCGGCTAATGTCATATGCCTGTTTTGGAGAAGTATACATCTAAACAGTTGGCAGTCTACTTCTATCATTTAAAATCTCATTCTACTTTTAGTTGCCACACTCCATTTTAGTTTTCCAGCAGAATGTGGGCTGTGTAGAGGGGTCTACCTTGCCAGTGAGAAGAGTGTTGATGCCATATTTAAGTCACTTAACAAGTGCACTGAGAAAAATGGAAAAAATCAGATATATATGAGAAGAAAATAATTTTGKAAAAGATTACGTTAACTTTAGAATCTTGAAAAAAGTTCCCAAAGGAAATGTCCTATTAGGAGCTTAGGAACTGACCTGCAACAGAGTTGTCTGCTTTTCCTTGCATAGCTAAAAATGTTGTGTAGCACAATATTGTAAGATTGGTTTTCAAAAAGAGTTACAAATGTTTCTAGACATATCACAGTATCTCTATCAAGCAGCACAGGTCTAAATAAGTTGCTGAAATACTAGAGCAATTTATTATTCATGTACTACTTATGTTTTGTGTGTTCCAAGTTCAGAAGACTATTAGGAATTAATTTTTCTAGTTTTAAATGAAACAGTTGCACCGTTCTGCATGGAAAACCATACCTAACATGGCTGCTGTAGACTTAAATGGTAGCTGGAACCACTCTTGGAGGGCTGCTTTATCATTTTTAATTGTACTTGGGTATAGGACTGTAGTGTTCTTGGGTGTATTGCATGGGCTGCGTTATCTACGGCATTGTACAATAACAACTCTAGAAAAGGCAGTATTCTTCACTGATGCTTGTCTGGTAATATATATCACTTCTGTGTTATAATGGAAGGGGTTTTTGTGATGTATGAAACTTGGATTTTTTATATAAACAAATATGGTTTAGACTAGTGTTGTGGTAATGCCTGTTCTCATCTGTAAATAGTTACATACGTACACAAGGCACTACTTCTGATTTTTGTTGCCAGTGTTCAGTCTTGGTTTTTACTTCACTATTAAAAGCGTCAGGTTTTCGCTTCTAACTTTGTTCTTCTGAGTTATTGGATATGCAAACATGTACAGATAGTTCATATTTATGTATTGCACATAAGCTACTCAGCATTTATGCTATATTGTATTATGTAAATAATAAAAACAATGTACAGAAGGAAATTCTTCCTTTTATGGTAGTTCATTGGTTTTAGTTCTTGCTGTAATGAGAATGTGATCTTGCAGAGGCTCAAGCGCAAAGCTTAATGTAAGTTCTTACAGATGTTGTCATATGCATAAGCTTGCCTCTGTCTTTGTTTGGATATACCAGCTTTTTTTGAGACAAATTGCATGAGCAGCTGGAGTACAGTTGATGACCTGACTAAAATGCTAGCAAACAACCATGTGCTTTAAAGGGAGGAAAGGAAACTATTAGCAATGAACCTTTTAACTAACTTCTAGTGCATCTGTCATGATAGAGCCAGTACACTGACTAAACTGTTGTGTCCATATCCTCACCCGCAGACCTTAGCAGAGTTACTGTCAGTGTCTGCAACCAAATACAGGTGGTAAAAGTACCTTGTTTATCTTTTCCAGTGGGAAGGAAAAGTACACAGTACRTGTTGCAATGGAGGAAGACATCTTCGATACTGGATGAGCTGTAAAAATTGCTCTTGTCAGAAATGGATAATGTGTATTCCAGTCAGCCAATAGTTAACGTAGTACTTTAATACTCCAGCCACAGTGTGTACCTCCAGTAAGGGAACAGAGCCTTGCTCTGGGACTTCATCATGGAACTACTTTAAAGCACCAAAATTACGGTATTTCTACCTTTGGTATTAAAGCAACATCGGCAACTCCTCTACAGCAGAAAGGTGCTGGCTTTTTTTTTTTTCTTCTTTTTTTTCTTTTTTTAACTTGAGAATGCCCTGTAGCTGGATGTTTGAGGAACTGTCTGGTTTTGATACTTTCTTGGCTAGAGTGGTTTAGGACTGGTACTAGTAATGGTATTGTTAGTTAATGATTATGGTGGTCTCAATCTCAGTCTAATATTTTCTGCACAAAGGTTGTGTAGAATGCTTACTTAAATATTTGATCTTGGCACACCTGTACAGGAAAGTATGGAACGAAAAATCTTCCTTTTTCCTGTAAAACTCTGACCTGTATCATGTAAATTACACTCAAGTGGGGTATGAGCCTGTCCTCAAGTCTGCTAATAGTGTATGTAGTGTTTATAATCACTCCTGAGCTCTGATTCTGTTGATGCTCACTAGACAAAGGAGGGGAAGTTTCTTTGAMAAGAACAGGTATTGACAAATTGTGTGGATGGGGACACTTTTTAGACTTAAGTGCAAACACTGCTACATCTTCCTAGAAAGAAAGAAACATAATTGCTTCACATATCACTGATCCTAATTTAAGGGTTGCCTGTTAGACTAAGATTTTTTTAACTCATGCATAAACGCAGTGTTCTGGCAAGAATCTCACTCTTATAAAAAAAAGTGTTACTAGATGATGGTGACTTTTTTGGTTAGGGTACAAAAAGGACCATATAAACACATGAGTAAATGAAAACATTCTAGGTCATGATTTCATAATCTTCAATCTGGGAAATGCTTGCCTAGCCCCAAGTGTTACGGCTGCGCACTACTATGTTCCACAGGATTCTGGGCAAACTTACTGGCAGCTATTACCGTTAAACCTGAAATTTGGAACGTAAGGATGGCCTTCCTGTGGTGGTTCCAATGCTGATGAGCTGCCAGATGCTTTGGTTGGTTGTTAGGTGTGGTGCATAAGGATGCCATAGGGGCAAGAACCCCTGACTATCTTCATGGTACTTTAGCTCTTTGTAAGCATGCTATTGATCATTGGTTATGCTCCTTTGGAATGTGATTTTTCACAGGTGTAATGGAATGTCATGGCTTCTGGTCACTAGAAGGGTACTTGAAGATTTGACTCCAGTCCAGTGTCCCTGATGAGTCGAAATGCAAGTCATTTTTCCCGTGTTCCTAAGCTGCTCTACAGTATTATCTGATGCATCTGCTTGAAGGAGGAAATGAACAGCAAACAAGGAATTGCTTTGTTTCAGGTATCCAGGTGTGTTAAGTAGCTATGACTCAGTCACAAATGGAATTTGGCTCTCTGTATCGGTTTTGCTGCTTGTTTCATCAGTTTCTCCATCAGCCAGAAATAAGAATCCGTTTTCTCACAAGTAACTTATTATTGGCTCCCTTGATCTTTTTCTGTAATGATACATGCAAGACGCTTTGTGATGGACTGCTCTCTGATTAGGTCACACAAAGACTTTGGCAGTACACCTGAAAGTACCTGGATGGATTTGGAATTGACATATGACAAACCTGAATAGTTAGGAAACTTGAGATGGAAAAATAATTAGTGAGAGTATGTCAAAATACTGTGCAGGAACGAAGTTCTCTCTGTGAGGGCAGTGAGAATTACCACAAAGAGTTTTAAATGCCATTTTGCAAACCTGAGTTGTCACTTAATCTACTGTAAACACTTAGCGGAAAGTGCTTCAGCTTTTAAGTTGCCTGTTCTAAAAATAATTTACTGATGGCCAAAGAAGCAGGGTTTGAGTTTGGAGCTTTTTTCACTGAAGGAAATACAGAAGTTTGAAAGGGCACATGGGAAACAAAGACTGAATCACCCATGGTATGAAAAATTGAGTTCTGTAGGATACAAATTAGCAGAATATCAGCAGTCTTTGATACAAATTATGTGAAAATAAGGGTAAAGATGGGAGTACTTGAAATAAATGCAAGAATCAACACCTACAATAGCAATCAAAAACACTGGTTTTACTTTCATTTGCATAGGTAAAATCTAATATTTTAAAAAAAGTTGATAATTGAAATTACTAGTGTCATAGCTTCCTGAAGAAACTGTCTTGTCTTCTGTACTAGATGGTAAGATGACAAATTCTTTTTTTAATGCCTATTTCATTTTAGTGTGTTTTTCTGTTGAAAGCTCATATGGCCAGCACTGTAGCAGTGTTGGAAGATGGGCTTTCCAACTGAGTGTTACTTCAGCTCAAACCCCTTAAGTGAGGTATCTGTTCTGTTATCTGTTCATTAAAACCCCCTTGTGGTGCTCTTTCTTCTCTCTCTGTATCTGCAACCAGTTCACCAGCATTAATTCCAAGCAGCAGTAAGCCTGCTTATCACAGTCTGAGGTTTATTTACTATAGAGACAAAAATTAAATGGGATAATTATATCTACTCTTGCACCTAAGTACAAGCAATGCGGGGTAGACTAGGAGTTGGAATTTGATAATCCTTGTGTCTCTTCCAAGTTAGAATATTCTGTGATTCTCTTATTATTGTGTGATGAGTCCTGGTCCAAGGCAGGTTAGGTCTCCCTGAACTGACTAGGCATCTGAGAGGGTTGCAGGGTGAAGTGCCTCCCTCTTTGTGGGCATGTACAGGTTACTCATGGCCTGTGTCAAGAGAATCACTTCCAGAATCGTCCTCCTCTCATGTTCCCCTTAGGATGCCTGTAAATGCTAAATTACTGCCCAGTGCTCTGTGATGCTTTTTTAACATCCATGGATAGGTTACATTTCTCAATTATCTTACTGTGACTGTGGATCAAGCTCTTTGTTTTGTTTGCAATTTTTAATGGTTACACGTGTTTGGGATTTTTTTTAAAAATGTTTGAGGTTGTGTATGCCACTTACCAGTGCAGCATGATCTTCCCTATTGATAGACCAGAGCCTTATTTTCTAAATTACCCACCAAGACTGGAATGTTTAATGAAAAATGTTGAAATCCAAGGAAGAATTTAGAGTTACTGACGGCAAAGTAGCTAAATGTACTTGCCTTATTGGACTCAAGGCACCTTAGCTGCCCACTGAATCACTAGCTAAGATGCTGTGACTGTGTCTGAAGTGATTTTGCCATCCTTGATACCAGCTATCTTCACCATGGTTTGGTCTGAGCAGGGAAAAATCAATGCTTTGGAAATGCTTTGTTTGGGGATTTTACCATGAGTTTATTTTGATAGGGCAGTGAACACTACTGAGGGGAAGTCACTTTTAGCCTTTTCCTGGTCCGTAGGTTCTTCCTATTGCTCCTAGATGCTACAATAATTAAATTTTTAAAAATTTTWAAAAAATAAAAGATATACTGAAGCCATGATTCTGCTCACTGCAGAACTTCTCTGTCAGCTTCATGTTTCCACTGCAGTCATATCTCTCAGTCCCTTAATCCAGTGTCTGAAAGGTGTCATTAAACGTTAACTGGGCCTATTTAGAAATGTTTATTTGGACTTCTCCTTATTGGTTTACTTTCGGATTTCACTGATAGCAGTCTTGACTGGTAATTAATGTATTTTGTTGTCTGAAATATTTTTGGTGGAGATGGTTACCTTGTTGGCATAATCGTGTGAGAGGTGTTAGAAGCAGAAAGCATTTGCCAAGCTATTGCATGGCAAGCATTTGGGTGAAGAAATGCTACCTACCTACCTTTCACTTTTGGAGACCTGCAATGTCTGTGTACAATATTTTTTGCCTGTTAAATATACTTTAAATTATAGCAAAAGAGAATGAAGTCCCGCTGTCAATCTTCACTTGCTATTATCAGTGAGATTGTAGCACAGATCTGAGGAAAAGGAAATAAATTTATTTCACTATCCCACATTCTTGTTGATCTACTCTTTACTATAGTGCACATTTATATTGTACAAAACCCACTCAACCTGTGTCATTTTTTGTTTAGGGTCTTCCTTGAGTGGAAGACCATGTTTAGGTTCGATTAAATTTTGTTTAGTGAATCAGTGCAAAGTTGGGTACATGATGGCTGTACCCTGAGTTCCCAATGAAGCCTGTGAAACAGTTCGTGCACAGGACTACTTGGCTTTGATAATGCTTCTGAGAGACTCGGGTCAGATTGAGTTTAAACAGGATTAGGCTAAAGTAGATTTTCCTTAGTTGTATTTTAAGTAGCATGGGATTTATGAGGGGAAAGTAGATTTATGACCCTGGAAGAATCTTGATCCCTTTCAGTCTGGTTTCAGTCTTCAGAGYGAGACTGAGCTGGTTCCTTTGATTGTTGGATTCATATGATGGATAATACCCACGCTGCTTTGTGTATTTCTGTTAGAATTCCTGACTGGCCTTGTATGACTAAAGTCTTGGATGTTTTCTTGTCAATTCAGTCACCACAGTGGCTTGTGGGAAGTTCACTGAGTACTGGGTCTAGCGTGAGGATCATGCACAGGCAGGCAGGAGAGGTGAGACCACTGCACACAGATTTGTACCCACTGCTGAGGAACTGTGTTTTCAGTCTCCATGCTGAAACAGTTTGGCTGGTAGCTTCAAGCATGGCAGTGATGCAAATATTAGCATTTGCCATTGCACCTTCAAGGTTTGCTAGCTGAGTGTGAGCCAGTTGCCTGCAGGTTGCAGAAATAGCTTTACATTTTAGGGGATCCTTTTGCTGAAGCTAGTTAGTAATTACATGTCTGGACCTGCCAATAGGTAATGGTCCAACAGTTGTAGCAGTTCACTGGCTTCTCAGCAGCATTTTCTAAGCTAGTGTTTGGAAATTGTACTGTGTTAGGCCTTGAGATTCAAGTTAATTTTGAATCTCCTCATTTCACCTAAGCAGGGTTGTGTTTGTCATCTGCTGAGGCTGAATCACAGTTCAGCAGAGTCATTTCTCAATGTTGGCCAGCCTTCAGTAAATAGATACATGTAACACTCACCCTGCAAATAGCTGCTGGAGGCCAAAGGGTGTATCAGTGAATACACTGATACAACATCAGGACTTTTACTGACTCTGCCTCTTCATTTCCCAGAACCTAGCATGCTGCTGTCCCCAGTGCACGGAGGGGAGGACAAAGCACAGCAGGGGTCAGTGAGGACATGGTCCTGCGGTTCTGGCTCCAGCTGTGCCATATTACCAGGCTGCTTGACTGTCTTACAGCCTAACTTGTGCAATTGATTCCCAATTTGGTTTTGGTCAAGTTAAAAAGCAAGTTAAAAAGCCACATTTTAAAGAGCAATGTCACAGATCTCAGGGTGGGTGAGTTACTCTACCAGAAGCCAAAGTACAACATCTAGGAATGCCCCAAGTGACAACTAATGCTATCTTTCAGCAAGAGGGGTACAACATCTGAGTTCCAAACTGTCCTTGGCTGGGAAAAGCAGCAGTTCCTTGTTCTGGACCCAGCTCTCTTTGCTTCTTCAATATCTGCTTTGCCCAAGCTCCAGAGTGGTATCAGAGTGGTATCAGGGGAGGAGTGGCATCCCCTTGGCTGGAGCCTGAACAGGCACTACTCAAGACACAGCTCCATCATATCATGTTGGTGGGCAAAACCAGATGAAGCCGAGTTGCTATTTCTATGTTTACCTTACAGCAAATACCGCCCCAAAAAATCTGTGACCTCCAATATCTCTGGAGGATAAAATCCCAGAGATACACCAGAACCACACTTGGTCCTTAGCAGGCTATTAAAATTCTTCAATCACTGCCACTTCAGCTCAGGAAACATTTGTGTCACACCAACGCCAAACAAGAAAAGCACCAATAGGCAAGAATACCCATACACTTCTGCTGCCTTACCCTTACTCTGTAACTTAACTCCTGCACAAGCTTTGACTGGTCTTTTCTCTTTCATTTCATCCCCATTCATGATAGCACTGTAACAGCCTGAAGTAAACATGTCTGGTTTTCTTAAAGCAGTTCACACAATTTGAAAAGCTGATCTGTGTGTGGGGGGTAAAAGGTTATGCTGAGCACATATCATTGCTTAAAACTGAAGAAAGTAAGTTAACATATGCATAGCCTGGAGTATAAGTATGCTGGTTTGGGCTACAAATTGAGAACTGTTTCAGAAAAGCTGAAAGCAGGTATGCCACTGTGGACTGCAAGTCCTAAGCAGTCAGGGTAACTTCCACTTCTTTTTCTGCTAAATATGCTTCTTTTCAGGGAATGTTTTACTAACATCAGTTAAGTTGCTAACTTATGTTTGGTTTGTTTTTAACTAAGCACAATTTAGTTAGGTGGACTACAGACAAAGAATACTGTTTGAAATCTGTTTTCCCAAACCTGGTCATTGGGTTTTTAAAAAGTCTGTTGTTCAAGCACACCTCCTTGCTGCCCAGCTCTATTCTCAGTGAGAGCTGCATCTGAAAATCCCTGCCCCTCACTTTCCTGATTCAGTCATCTGAAAGCTGTGTGTAGAGAAGCAAAGCCTTCTTCTGTGTTCAGAGATCAGATACATGCTTTTGTGTTTCAAAACCTTTTGTGTGTGCAGGGTTTACAGCCATCAGCATACTTTATAACTTTTTTCTTTCCTACTTCAAGTGAAGAGCCTTTCTCAGCTCACAAATAGAAAAACACAACCAGCTCATGAGTTTGATTCAGCTTAATATAACCAGTGGCTAACCACAGTCTTCACTGTGCCTCAGTTTCCCTCTGGCACGTCTGAAAGGCTGTCCAGGGCAGCACTTCGGGGTCTCCTTGCTGCGGGATGAGCCTTGACACTGCCGTCCCCATGTGAGCAGGAGTCCCAGCTGTCATGYCTCTCAGGAGGGCCACCTGTGTCACTGCAGCAGTGCCAGGCCGGCTGGCAGGGCTGTGGGGGTCCCAGCTGTACCTGCTGCAGTGCCAGCCCCAGCCCACACCATCCCCCTGGCAATGCATCCTCGCACCGCTGCAATCCTCTCCCTTCAGTGACTCAGCAGCTAAATAATAACAGCCTTTTATTTTCCTCCTCTCTGGGTATTCACAATGAATTTCAATATGAGGAAATTGCCTTTAGAAAAATACTAAAATAAAATAAACTAGCTTATGTCTTAAGGCTCCCCTTTCCCAAGGCTAAAAGTTAAGGGTAAAACGACCCCATTTTTTCTATTAAAGAAGTTGTCAGTCACAGTGACTAGTCCTAGAACAAAGTTCCAGGAACAAGTAAATATTTTAGGCAGGTGTGTTTTTTTTATCTGTGCTGATAGTGCCAAGCTGTGGCACAATCACTTTGACCATATACTGCTAAGCACCAGAGCTCAGAAAGATTTTGAATAGGCCAAAAGGGCAGGGCATGGTGCCCTGGGGCTGTCTATACCACACCACCACTGTGATGATGGATTTGGAGTTTCAGCTGTATGAGGATGAAGTCAGCTGCCAGGCCCTGCCAAGGGCATCATGGAAGGGGGTTTATGCCCAACCTATTGCCTCTGCTGAAACCCAGGATACTGGGACAAGGGACTATCAGATGGAGAAAATGCTCCAAGTCACCAGACAGAGCTGAGCCTGCAAGAGGAGAGGACAACACCTCCTCCATCACCATTGCTCCAGCATGAGCAGTCTCATACCCCCTCGTTCTTTGCAAATGCCAGGGAAGACTGGCTTTCACAAGACAGACTGACTTCACATTACCTGCACTCCGAGGCAAGGCACAACAGTGCCACAAAAGCTTGCACAAAGCCCTGCAAGCAGCCACTTGGGTCATCCAGTCATGGTGCTTTGTGTTTCAAGTCCCTYCTTTGATTTTCAAATGTTTTTCCTTTACTAACAAGGAAGGTTTAACGTCTGCAGTATGATTGTTCTTTATAGGGCTCCCTGTGAATTTTCCCATATTTGATCTGACTTGTGAGAAAAGGGGGAGTACTTTTTTTTTCTGTTTTATGATTTTATAAAGATTTGCAACAGGGAATTTTATGTCATGTTTAGGTGAATTGTCATGTAAATGGCTGTAATATGAGATAAGAGCGTTTGTTCTGTTTTTATGATGAAACGATAAAATTTTAAAGTAGGAGTCTCAAAGTCCAGTATACAATGTTGAAACCATGGTTCCTTCAAGGTGCTCACACTCTGCATGGTGAAGAGGCCAAGCAAAATGCAGAGAGAAGTGTGGGAGCTATTTATTTATGTCAGCAAGAGACACCACACAATTCATTCTCATACTTAATTTTGTCTAATTATTAGTATGGATTTTTGTAGGCAGTGGAATAATCTGCTTATCAAATACCACTTTGAAATACATTAGCTCTGCCTTGTTCTGAAGTTAAACATGCAGCGATTTAGTCAGCTCAGTGAGTCACAATTCCAGTAAATGCAAAAGACAGCTCAGTGAATTTAGCACTAATATCACAATTAACACTTCAGAAGCCTGCCTAAGTAACAGAATCACCCAAAACAATTATAAAGACATTTTTAGTAACCAGGGTGTAGTGTTTAGTGAACAGGCAAGAATCCTCTTTATGAAAATCTTCACATGCTGTTGAGACTGGAAGTGGTTGGCTAAATTATACCTGTAGAAAGGTTTAATGCTTCCAAAGCAGCACAAATATTACAGAGGGGAGCAATAGGATGCAGTCTTTCAATGTCTATCAGAGCAAGTTGCTTAGACCTTTGCAAGCAGTCAGCATTGGCATCCTTTGCTCCAGAGAGGGGTAGAGCTGGCAGGTGAATCCTCAAGGCCAAGGGAGGTTCTCATCATTATACCCCCTAATTGGCAGAGAAGCCACAGTGTTCAGCTGGTCTTTCCTGGGCTCTGTCAAAGACACAAAAAGCAGTGGGGCCATGCTGTTGTTCTTGCCCTCTAGAGTAAAAGGATGAGAAGCATTTTTAAAAGGTTGTTGTGGTTATTATGAAGTAATTATGGGTAATATCTAATACCTTGGTTTTGTGACCTCATTCCAAGAGAAGGCCAGCTGAAATTTTCATTGTCTTTGCATCTATGAGGATGCTGAAGTTGCATGGTAATCTTGGGTTTACAATTTACAAATTCTTATCCTTGCTATTAGTAATATCATGTAGTTCATCCATCCATCCCACAAATTCTCACCACAGTATCTGAACTTTATCAGGACTATTTAAAAAATAGTTCTGAGTGTTCACGTGAATAACAGAAGTATGAGTCATGATCCAAAGGGATATTTTGCACTTTGTGCATCCACTTGCAGCAAACTTTGAATTCTTTGAGGTCAGACCTCAAGTGTGTCTGTAGTTTGATGGAGATTTTTGAAGTTGTCCCAGAATTTGAAGTTCTGGTAGTGCTTACAGAATGCGCCTCAGCARGATCACGCAAAACATCTCCAAAAGGAGATGGCACACCCAGGGCGACACTGCCACCAGCTATACTGCCTGTTCCTCTCATGTCCTTATTACAAGTGCAACATTCCATATTATGATTGTACTCCTTTTCTGTCAGAAAGGATCTATTCAAATAATTAAGTTTTTCATACACAAGGGCCAGTGGGGAGAAGGAAATACCCCTCTCCTTCTTCTCTCCCCTCCTATGCCCTGTCATAGAGTTTCTTCTGTCCTGTTCATAGTGGCTCTCATCCCACACAGCACATTTGTACAGTAAGGAGGAAAAGGTGACAACTTGATGCTGCAAATCTGTCTTGTATCAAGGGAAGGATATTACCTGCACAATATTTCTTTTGAAGTCTGGTGAACCCTGAATCTGACACCATCTTCCAGCAATTCCCAGCTCAGCATGTCTGTCAGCCTTAGCATGGAGAAACAAAATATTTTAATGACTTCAGGCAAATGCCAGCCCGTTTGGCCCTTGCAAAACATGCAAAATGTTCTGCTGCTTCCAGGTCTACGAAGCGGTTTGGTTTTGGAGGGGGATAGGCAGTACTGGCAGCTCCTCCTTGTTTTCTGAGAAACCAGTCCAGTCTACTTCACATGTAATTTACTGTCCAGCCCTAATCTTTCTCTGTCAAATCAGATTACAAAATAAACATATGAACACACCCATTTGATAAATTAAACAAAAAATATAAGAAGCACAAAACATTCTTAGTCTTCCTTGTAATAATTTTAAGGACAGTGATAATAGTCAAAAAGGTGACACCATGCTATTAACTAGAGCTTGCAGTCTGGGAAGCAGGGATATGTTCAGGCAGCCAGTAAAACAAACAGAAGAAAGGACTGTGCCACCCAACAAAAAATGAACAGATGGGATTCACTTTTGCTGGATTTTGCAAAGAGCAAAAAATATGAATGTATCAGAAAGGGACTAGAGAAGCTAAAGAGCTAAAACAAACTTCTCTGATGCAGTGTTGACTTAAATGTATACTATTTGCTGGCTGGAAGCAGGGGAGTCTGCRAGGGAAGGCTTGTTCTGTTCCCTGCTTTCCTCCTGCACATCCTTATTATTCAYCAGCCTTAATAGAAACATTACAGTTTTGCTAGACAGACCTTTGGTCTGACCCAGCTCAGTGCCTTTCACATCCTTGCCTAATGAATAGTGCAGTTATCCCTGCAGAGGACACGCTGTGAGGAGAGGATGGTATGCCATGTGATATACCTACTGTCCACGTGAAGAATTTAATACTGTTAACAACTCTGGCATTGTTGTGTACACTCCCTTTACTGTATTTTAKTTTCCCACAAATGAATTRTTTTTCATACATCATTATATAGTTATGGGGTTATGGGGTTTTTTGGTCTGAAGATAGAAGGGCCAGGGTCATCACTGACTGAAAACTTCTGTGAATCCACAGAATGGGTATTATGTAGGAGAAAGAGTTGCTCAAGCCAGCTTGAAACCTATTTAGTCCCACAACAATTTAATATTCCCAGCAGAATTTACAGATAACATCTGCCAAGAGAAAATATTTTTTTCCAATGGGTGCTATTTTAGTTTTTCTTTGGTGGCTATAAGAAYTTTAGAAGAGATAAGTAAAGCAGGAGAGGCAGTGGGGCAGCACCGTTTGTGAGGGATTGTTTAGATAGATTAGAAACCCATAACAATGATGACAGGTTGAGTGGGTAACTAACAGGGGAAGGTGGCAGAGCGGATGTCTTGGTAGGAGTCTGTCACAGACCACCTAGCCAGGATGAATAGGCAGATGATTCATTCTACAGGAAGTTGGGAGAAATCTCACAAGTGCCACCCTTGCACTCATGGGGGATTTCAACTTGACAGATATCTGCTGGTAGTTTAGAAAATGAGGGCGTCCATCCTGAATCTCGTGACTCAGAAGGATGGTCTCCCTTTTGCATCCTTACCTGTCTTACATCTCCTAGTAAATAATTCTAAATCAATTGTTATCTGATTTTACTTTGCATGTTTCATCCACATAGTATGTAATGCAGAGAATCTTGCCACTGAAATTTGTTAAGCTGTGCTTCTGGAAACTTATCTTAAAATTGATTTTTTAATACCTTTGACAGTGATTCCTCAAGTGATCTAAACCACTCATATGTGAAAACTATGTATATCTATTTTCATCACCTTAAAAGTACATCTACTTTCTTCTCACTCTGCAGTAAAACTCTTTTTGAAAAAAGGTTACCAGGCACTTTAAATTAAATTGAATCACATTTTGCAGGAATGACCTAGAAAATAATTGAGAGGGTTAGCTGYAAGCAGAAACACACCTGTATCACAGCTTCCTGTCTTGGAAGGAGCTATTGTGAAGCCTGGCACAAATCCTGCAGCCACACCTTCATTTCATGCTTGCACAGGCTGTAGCCCTCAGCACTGCAGCCTGTGTAACATCTGCACCATGGACAACAACCACCAGGCAGCTCCACAGATCCTAGAGGGGCTGTGTTGCTCGGGGGTTTTGTTATTGTTGCAGTGATTTTATAAATGCAATTTTTATGGCCTAGAAAAACGAGTTGTTTCTTTGGGCAGGTCATGTCCTCTTCTCCAGTGCAGACTTCAGTACTACAAGTCTGGAGGACTTTTTAAATGGAAGGTTTATATGGCAGTGGAGGCCATATAGTATGAAATGTTAATAGATACAGTAGGGCAAAGACTGCAAATTGCATGCAAGCAGTTGCTTCTCTAGGTGATGGACTGTGCTTCAGAGGTGTGAAGGGCTCACAAAAAGTGATGAAATGTGATACTTTGAAGGGCCATTCTCAGAGGGCTGTGCTTTACCAGTGGATTAGGATGACTGCAGATGTCCTGCCAGACAGCCTTAAGGAGTCATGCTCCAGGAGAAGAGGGAGAAGGCCTGTGCAGGGATACAGAAAAGCAGCACAGGCAGGCACCACCCTCCACCCACTTCCCTGGGCTGCTTCCACTAGTATGAACCACCTCTGTAAGATAAAGCCTAGGAAATAGTGTAGGAAAAACCTGAACACACTTTTTTTACCCTCCTGCTGGTCTTCTCATTATTCCTTTTTCACTTTCTTTCCTGTTTCTCTCTTGTTTTCGTATCTTTTCTTTCCCCTTTAACTCCTCACCAGGTTTTACAGATGAGGGGTAATAATGCCAAGCCCTGTACATTTCAAAGAGAAGAAAGACTGAAGTGCAGGAGTTTTTGAGGGTAGCTCATGACGCCGCCTCATGCTGCCTCACCTGGCTTCAGTTGCACATCATCATCTACAGCCAAAAGTGACAGCTGCTACAGACAGCAGCAGCTCCCAAAACAGGSAGGGGTGCAGCTGAGAGCTGTCTGTGTGCATAAGCTGCATTGAGAGGGCTTTTGTATCAGAAGAAGTGCAAATGCAGCAATCTGAATTTAATTTGACAGTTTGTGATGTCACTGAGATGAGGATGCCCTGGTGATGGGATCTCCCTGCTCTCCAACAGACCTCCAGACAGAGTCTGGGCTGCTTCTGCAGGCTGGCTGAGCAACGGGGTGTCCAAGCAACCTCCCAAACTGTTAGCACAGGGTGCATCTTACACTTGAGGGAACAAGACCCAAGTTGAGACACTGGGTGTTTAGCATGTCCACAGTGATACATTGCTCTTACATACTGTGTCTGGAACAACTCTAATCCTGGTCACTCAAATCCACTCTGTGTTTCACTGAGACATCCAGCCCCAAGGGCGGGCACATGATGGAGATGTGAGATATGGCGTCATTGGTGCCTCAGCCACTCCTGTCTGACCTGGAAAGGTCAGAGCAGAAGATTGCAACTCATCAATTCTTTATAGGTTTGCACTTATAAAATCTGTGAATCTCTTTATAACAGCATCTGACAGTTCAAACTCTTCTCTTCTTCCTGTTACCCCTCGAAGCAGGTGAACTTCATACAACTATGCTGGAAATTGTTATGATGCAGCCCCTCAGATGAGGCAGGGAGGATTGCTCAGCACTGGCTGCTGTGCCCTGCAAGGCTGTGCTGATCTCATGTGGCACATCTGCTGTTTCACCACTCATAAAAATACAACAATGGGGAATCCTTCACAAAAATAAAAGGCCAGGGAGTAATTTTTAGAGGACCAAGAGAATACAGTGAGCATTAATGCTGCCCTTAGCTACCTGGGATTGATACTCTGTATGAATTATCAGAGAATTTGGGTTTCTGACAGCTGTGAATTTTCACCAGTGTGAAAGGGAGGTGAGATTGGTTCAAGCAGGGGCTGAGATAAAAATGTACCTACTGCTTAATACTTCCAGTTTCTAAGAAGAAAAACACTTCTATATTTTGAGACGTTAAAACTAAGACCAATTATGAAAGGAAGAGGCAATGCACGTATTTCAGCTTGATTTCATGGCCTTTATGTCATATTTTTAAGGTAATTCCTAAAGGCCATATTTAATTAGAAATAGTGCAAGAATGCAGTCACATGCTTTGAAAGGAAGAATACAGAGTACAAGCACAGGGCAAGCAACCTGCATTTTGCATTTTAACTGTGCTCTTAAGTCATGAACTGCAAATCCATTAAGCTGAAATATAAGTGATCCAGTATCTAACCTCAAACCAAGAGAATTTTTTGTTTTCTGCTTTTCAGTCATGGGACAAGACTGATGAATTTACCTTGATAAAGTGTTCAGGATTATTCAGTTACTTTTTTGGGGGATTGCAAACTCTGTTTTCATTTGTGCCTGCATCAACTCATTGTAGTGAAAAAGGTAATTAGATACTGAGATTTACTGAGAGCATCCCAAAGGCTCTCAGATTGTTAAACTGACTTGGAAACCCTCTACACCATAAGAACTCTGCTGGCATCTGGAGCTCATACTGCTTTAAACAGGTAAGTTTCAACAGAGTACTCCAGTGAAATATTACAAAAGCATTTCTTAATGGTGTTTTTTAAAAATAAAGCGTCAAGTAGAAGAATTCCCATGTTGAAAGCCTAAATGGGCCCTCCTATTAAAAACAGTAGTCTATAAAGAAGTTTTCTTTAACTTCCTTTTCTCTGCTGGTTGAAGAAAATACATAACAGCTTTTTTCCTTGTACACAAAATTTTGCAGCTTGCACATTATTCTCAATATTTCAGTATACAATTCCTCAGTGTGTAATTAGTGGTCCTCTACTGGCAGTTTTTGTTTTGGTGAGTTTCAGAGCTGCTTAGACTGGGGACATTTTTATGCCTAGGCTTTGAAAACTAAGAAAGTAAAGAAACACACATCAAAGGAGATGTGACTCTTTTGTTAAGCAGAAGTAGCAAGCATGTCAGGACAGTATACTTCAACACAAAAAAAAAAGTGGTTACTGAAGCACTGGCTTTGATTTATGAAGCCAACAAATCTGGTAATAAAGATACATCAAAACCTGTAAGAGCTTTGAATCTGAGAAAGAAGATCCCCTAAAATAATGTTGTACATACTAAGCAGAGTTTGCAAACTCCTGTGATGGTGAGTTGCCCAGGTTCCCTAGAGAACAGGGCATGTTGCTGTGAATTTTGACCTTCATTGTTTATTTGTCATCTTGTCAGCTTTCTCTCCTCAAAAGTCAAATACAGAAAAAGACAAGGGTTGGTGTAAACACAAGGCCTCTTTATTTTGTTTCAACAGTACATGACTTCCTATTTAGCATGACCAAAACCAAGCAGAACAGTGGAAATCGCATATACCATTTCTCCTAATACATTGTTCTTCCTTGAAACTGCACAAGTACAAAAGGAAGGATAAATTCAACAACATTAACTCCAGTTAGGCATTTTCACGTGAACCAGAGCTTATGCACAACAGGTGACAAGCAGACAAATCGGCATCAGAAAAACTTACTCCAGCATGATGTGAACTCTCCTTTGGGGAAAGAAAACTTGTCTTGAAGTGAGGGATGCAAACATCCTCAGGTAAGGAGCACATGCTAATGCTTTCTAAAAGCTTCATCAGTAAAAGTTGTTAGAGAAGTACACAACCCAGCTCCAAAGCCTCAGGTAGGGTGCAGTTTACAGCCTTCAGGTGTCGCCAAAACTGGCCCCTTCTCCAGCAGACTTATCTCCAGGGAGTTTTTAATATCTAAATATGCCTAGGACCCCTTGGGTAAGGAAAGCCACTGATGGCTTAAATGCAGATCAAAGTAAAACATTTTATGTGTTTGTCAGCTGCTCACAGTTTATGTCCCAGCCTTGACTGAGTTTAATTGTTACAAGTTGACTCAAGTCATTAGGCCAAATCATTGAGTCCAAGAGCTGTGCAAACGTAACACCATCTACCTGGTGGGACAGATATTTTGTGTTGAAGCATTATCCTCATCCTTCTCCCAGCTCCACTCCTTTAGTATAGTTATTTTCAAACTAGGACTAAGTCTTTGAGAAACCACAAACCAATGCCAGAATTAAGCTAATACACACCTCTGAGTCATGACAGGGTAAAGAAGTGAGGGTCTAGGCATGACTAATGCATTAATTTCTGCAGAAGTGACTGCCTCTGCAGAAGCCACAAAAGACCTTTTGGTTGGAACCCACTGATTCTGAGCATTTTCTAAGAATTCCCTTTGAAATTTCCAGGAAACTGCCTCCCACAACCATTGCTCAGCCTTTCCACATAAACTAACAGTTCTATTAACTTTAAAAAACAGATTTTTGTTAATGTTGCTGATGTCCTTTTGGATCCCCAAGAATGGTATTGGTTGATTTTGCTGTAACTTTTTTTTATACCTTGCAGATCTCACTTGCTGGTTTCTCTGCTGGGAGAAGCATGAGTTGTTGCATATGTAGTGCAAGGGCTTAAAAACCTCACAGCTTTAAGCCAAAGTTCTAGTATCTGGAAGTTCAATACTAGATATATGATTGTGTAATTTAAAATGTGCTGTGGCCTCAGCAATGAGCTTAATTTCTTAACAGTCTGATGCTGAAAACAGTTTTTATTCAGTCWCTTCAGTCACACCAGACTCTTTGTCCTGTGCTGAACTCAGTTATCACTGCATCTCCAGGTACACAACAGGGAATGATGTCTGGGGTGTGCAGGAACAGAAATTCTTCACTGGGACCAGACTAATTCAGACTCTTTTCTGGCCAGTGCTAAGTGCTTCACTTAGCCCTTACATTATACTTCTTCTGGAGCCATTAAGGTAATTTTGATTAAATCTTGGAGCAGAGGTCTASAAGTTGTGAAGACTTACATAATTATGCGATTATGAGCAGTTGTATGGGTTTGTATTATTAAGCATGTAAGCAACTACTTTGGAAACCCAGTCTGGTTTTGGACCTCAATGACTTTTAGAAGGAAAGACATCCATGATCTAATAGAAAATTAYCTGAGAATGTATCTTTTTTTCTGAGCATTTCACAACGAAAATTTCACTGGTATGTCATCTTCTTTTTATGAGTTCCTCTGATCTATCTCCTTTCTACTTTGCAGAATTTTGTATTCTGCTACCAGAACACAAATGTCTTTCCAAAYGTCTTCTGCAATTCATTTTTTCCCTGTCCTTAGGGATGGTGTCATGTAGGGACAGGAGCTGGACATGACGATCGTTGAGGATCCCTTCCAACTCAGCTAATTCTGTGACTCTACTAAAATCACTATGATTTTACAGGTGAATTGACTAGTAACACCGGGCTGCAAATAAGGCAGCATGGCTTATTCATRAAAATCCAGAACTTTAAAAGATGTCCACTTTGTCATCTGTTATGGATTGTCCCTGGAAATGCTTAAAATAGTATTTTTAAACTGCTTGTCTCAGTAATGACCTTTTCCTTTTAAAACTGAGATATTCTTTGAAAGAACTTGGGCTTTCTGTTTTTCAAGACTTAAGTGTTCATTTTATATGAATAATCAAGAAAAATGACTATGTTCTCTTTTGCTCAATAAAACTGTAGATACTAAAAAATAATACCTTTTTATAACTTACACTGCATTATCATAATTATATTTGAAAGAAAGTATTTATCTGCAGTTCTTTTACATTAAATGTTACTATTCAAGTTCATGAAGCCATTATCATTTTTTCCATTCATGAGTGTATAATCAGGCACAGGCTTTTAGACAGGGCAATTTTAAGGTTCCCTTTTCTAAAAGAAAGCAGACTTAATGAAAATTTCAGTACAGTGGAAAAATACATATTTTTTCCCCCTACAAAACCTTAGGATTGCACAAAAATACAGCATAAATATAAACATTAGGCCAAGGCAACATTTTAAAGTGCAGAACTCCACTTGCCATACATGAATAATTCAAATAATGCTGCATAATGCATAGGCAATTCTTACTAGTATTTCAAAACCTAAAGTGACACAATGAGATCAACATATAACAGTAATTCAAATACATTCTATTTATAATAAATAAGTGCTCATCTGACCAAAGAACACAGTAAGCATATTGTCCCAACAAGCAAGCTCTACACAAATACCCTTCTTTTCTTTTGTCTGAATGGTGCTCTACCATTGAACATAAGGACATGTTAAGAAAGAAMGGTCTCATCCACCATCTGGTAAGAGAAGTTGTGGGGAGAGACATCTGGAATCTGTTGCATGTACATTTTTCCAGAGGTTTCATCTTTAATCAGTCAATTTACACTGTCATATGTATCAATTTACACTGACTGAAAATGATTGCTTAATTTTCTTCCACATACTCAAATCCCCTTTGTGTTCAGTTGTTTCATTTTAGGGTTTGGGGTTTTTTGGTTGGTTGTTTTTTGTGGGGGGAGGTGGTGTTGGGAAAAAGGGAGGAAGGTGAAAGAAGGTTGCTTCAATTAGTATTCAGCTACTGAGTTCTGTGATGGGATGAGGACCGAGGGGGAATAGTTCAAGTTCTAGCTTCCATTAGTGTTTTGGTTTGAGACAATAGTGCTGCTCTAAATTCCTAATCATTCTCCCTTATTGAACCTTAGTTCAGTTTGCAGGGTGGTTTCGGTATACAAGAATTAAGCTTATTTTGGATGAAACTACACTGGAGGCTCAGCTGCCTTCCAAATATACTCCAGTGTCTAAAACAGACACTAAGAATCTGAACCCRTAACTTGGCCTTCTTCAAAGTGCATACGCAGTAGGGGCATCTATCCAAGGAAGCAGAGTATATGGAGTCTTGAGCTGCAAATAGTGCAGATGTGTAAGTCTCTGCAGTAACTGCTTTTATCCACTGCTCTTCCCCCACCAAAACAAACATCTTAGCAATCTACACACAGGCACAGAGTCTCAAGGACCAAAACTTCACAGTGGAATCCTTTGTGATCCTTAGTGASTAATTTTCCCTAAATTACTTCAGAGAATTCTGACTACTGCATTCTTTGTATGACCTAAAACCTTAAATTTTTTGTCAATAAGCCATCTTCCACTGAACAAGCTGTTGGGACTGCCTCAGATGACCCCACAAAACTTTTCTGGCAGCACATTTTTTTCTCCATTCAGTTATACTTAAATGTTGTCAAAGGACCTTCAGTTTATCTATATGTTTATTTTTTATGTTATMTGAATTCCTCCACTGGCCTCCCCAAACATCAGATTCAGAGTTCTTTCCTTTACCCCTAAACACTCAGCATTTAATGTGATGCTATCCATCTTGGGCCTAGCTCTTCACAGCCTTGGGCATGGCAAAGCTCTGCAGGCAGAGCTCTTCCTCCAGCTAAGATTCTTAAAAAGATGATTTTCCTTTGCTATGTCTGGAYAATGTCTGGATACTAGACATTAAAAAAGCTATAATCAAAAGCTGAGTTCCTACACTGTCCCTGAATTCAACAAAAGTCAAACTGCTCAAGACCCAGTAACAAAGCAGATACAAAGCTCACTGGCATCAGTTATCCTACAGAGTCCCTTTGTAACTGGGCCAGCAGTGTAGTGCTGAACTTGTTAAAGTTTTAGTATGTTCTCAGATTGCAAATAAGCAACCCGTCCACCCCCAAAAGTATTTTAAGAAGAAATACTGAATCCCTTTCTTMAAAACACCACAAAATAATGGGAAAACAATTAAGTCAGAGACAGTTAAGACTACCACTAAAATAAAAGCATTGATTTAATTCATAGCTCTGGAGGCAAAGAAGTAGGGCACTAGCATACATTGTATACAAGGCTGTGTGATCTTTCTCCACCACAGGAAAGCCAAAGCTGAAAACCAWGTAATTCCCTAAAAATAGTTTCAAAAAGTAACTGGGAGGATTAATACGTGTCTCACAGTTCTTTGGTTTTGAAATGTGAAATTTGGTCAATTAAATTCATGTCAAAATTCATGAGAAAAAATGTCCCTGAATCAGGAAACCRAGTTAAAGAGCTGAAGGTTGTTATTTGCTGAACAAGTGTGCAACTGTGTAGGTGATGGGGACACATGAAAAACATAATGGTTGAGAAAACACCCCGATGCAATGTGTAAATCTTAATCCTTAGGTCCTGACTCCTAAAGCCTTAGRAGTCTTTGAACACAATGGGTAGGAAGGCTGTACCTCGGCAAGCAGCGGCRCAATGCAGCAACCTGGAAGATTCCTGAGCAAACTCTCAGTGAGTGGCTGCATCCAGGTGAGGTCTGCAAGACACCTTCTGGYTTTTCCCTGCTGTCTGGTACGGCCCCTCAGCTTTGGCAAGAAAACCACACTGAACAGACTGTACTGCTTTAAGTGCCCAGATCAGCTGTTACACTTCCCCTTGACGCTATAATCATAACAATGCATAAGCTCTGAAAATGYTTTTAAAATCAGAACATGAGTGGCATTGGGCCAAGCACTCTCTCTGAAGTAGAACAAAGTGAAACTTTGGTGCAGTGACCTCCCTTGTTTTGTGAACAGAGGTAAGTCCTATATCCCCAGGCAGTGAGATAAAAGTGCGAAACAAGGCTTGGTGAAATCAAACAAGTTTGAAGCAGGCCTTAAAACCATATTCAACACATATTTACAGTATCTAAATGCAATATTGGTCTCTAAAGACYGTGAAATTAAAACTTACATCCTTTGTGTTGCAAAAACATAATACAGAAACAAGAAGAAATCCCCTCAACTAACAAATCTCACCAAAAAAAGCAGGGAAATAAACCTAAATATGCCTTTTTAGGAAAGGAAGTCAGACAGATTTCCAAAACAAAAAGGGCATATTATTTACCTGGAATCCTGGAATTGTACAGGGCTGGAATTATGGCTGCCACATTGAAAAACAAAAAGAGCACAKTAAAGCTGAACTGCTTTTTCAGTGACGATTTTCACCTCAAGTCAAAAGTGGTAATGGCCATAAAGAGACCATTTCTCTTGGAAATTTTTTAAATGCACTCACTTCCCTTACAGAAAGGAGAAGGGAYATCATATCATCCTGTCTGAACAGTCAGGAACAAATGAGTTTGGGAAGATTCTGCAGGATTCCGAACTAGATGAAGCATTCCTTCTAGTCCAGAAAACCCTCTTGAATTGTTTGCCATTGTGTAGCCCACAGAGAGATCTTAGTGCCTGCTTCTAATTTAACAGAAGTTGCATTCAACCATCACTCAGATCAAGGTAATTCAATGGAGTGTCTGACTACAAATGACAATTCTAAAGTCTCTGACAAGGACCCTTATTTATTTATAAATGCACACTTCTTRCTTAACTCCTCTTAAAAATAATGTTTTAAATTAATTTTTTTAATGCTCCAAGGAAAAACTGAAAACTACATTCTCCAAAATGACACTGATTTTTTTCCATACTTGATAATAATATTATGGAAATTGTATTCTCCCATGATATTTATTAACTGCAAAATCAATTTGCAAGGTTTTTTTTTTATTCCTATGGATAATGAGTGTCTCATTGTTCCACATAATGCTCCTATACTATTATTAAACAGAGCAGCAGGTGTCCTCTTTAAATAAGGTATTTATCAAATCCCCTATCAATGCACAAATTTTATTTTTACAAAGAAATTTAAATAGCCATTCCCTCTAGAACTTTGAAAATTTCAGTAAATTCTTGAAAGGYCTTACCAAAATTGTCAATGTTTGCAAATTTTACAACATTATCCAAAAGTGAGGTGTCATTCCTGATGATCAGGCACTGTGTTTAATCAATCTTTTCCAAATCAGATGCAGAATGATCAGCAGAGTATTTTGCAAAAGGAAAATGGATTCATACAGAGCTTGAAAAAGGAACCACTTGCTTTCCAGCCACATACACTTCAGAAATATTCCGATCATCACCTGAAATAACATGGTCAAAACAGAGATTTGCACATAAATACAACCACTGATTTAATTAATGGAAGTCCACATTAATTAATTGCAGTCCACAAAAATAGTTTTGGAACACATTATTTGCAGCAACCATTTCTTAGAACTAAGAAAGTCCATTTGGAGAGAAATAGTCAGGGCTACCACAAAGGTCAATAAATGTTTTAGCAATGTTTTTTGGGGTTTTTTTTAATAAACATAGCATTCAGCTGCTGCAATAGTGTCATGGATTTTCTGCATGTTCAGTAGATCCAAACCCTGAAAATATTATGTTATCTGTACAGAAAATTATTTGTTGCACAGAATCTGAAGTGGCTGGGGAACCAGCCAGCAAGAAAGCTGATGTGACCCTCACACATCTCCTCAGAAAGGCAAAAGTCTCATTAGGGCATGGACAGCTGTGGCCAGAGCTGGCACCAGGCACCTCAATATCACAACACAGCAGCAGCACAACCCTGGTCCAGACAAGTACTTACAAATAATTATAAACCAGTTTTTATTTATTACTGTAAAATAGCCATACTACTTCTTAGGGACATGTTAATATTCATGTAAGAGTTGAATTAATATATTTCATTACTGCAAATGAATGTGTACTTACTTATATAAAAATAAATTTATTAGTAACCCCAACAATAATTTAGACAACCTTTGATGTAGGAAATGAGAATTCAGCTTGAGCTGAATATAAACTGAGCTGAAAATAAAAACATACCCAGATACAGGAACTTCTGGAGACTGTCCTATAAAAAAAATGGGAGAAAACAAATTCAGAAAGCAATATCTGCTGTCCCAGATCATAATCATTTTATGCCTGCAAAAACTGATCAAAACAGTTCTCCTAAATATTCCTAGTAACGGTGAAATCAAAACCTAACATACCTAATTTACTTTTTGAAAATACRGCAAAATTTAATTGTTTGTAAAGTTCTAATGACCAATAACTTAGCTTAAAAGGTTTAGATTTAACTTAAAAATAATACTTTTTACAGGACTGGAATTATTTCCAGGCAGTCTGGCTACATCTATAAATGCAAGTAACAGCTCTTAATTATCTTAGTCAAAGAAGGTTTTTGAATGAGAAGGTGTTTCCATACCATAAAAACAACACTGCTTTAATGTTAAATAAAAACTGTGCTTTTAACTCACATTAGCCATCTTTAGTGCTTGCTTCAATTTGTTACAGCAATGTAGAAGGGAAGGAAAGGAAATCTAACCTTTCTCTGGGAACAGGTTGCCAGTTTTCAGTCTGAGCTCTATTGACTAAAACTAAATTGCTTTTTCTTGGCTGCCATTTATCACTGCAAATAGATAACTGTAGTTGTCATTTTGGGCTAATAAATAATGCATTAAAATATTACATGCACATTTGCTCATGGTGTTACGGCACTGTCACTGGTGTCAGCAAGATTCTGAAGAAAAAACAAATATGGAACATCTAGGCTGAAGCACGGACAGCAGGGGTGTAGTACACCCAAATCCTGTCACCAGGATCGAGAGATTTTTCTGTCTGTATTGTGGACATTCCCCACATCATTCCCATTAATTTTTTTGAGCATCAATCCCATTCTGATTACCTCAAAATCATCAGCAGAGAACAAATCAAAAGGGCTATCTGAAGCCTTCGTGTTGATTAGCAGTGCATCAAATTCTTTTCCCACCTCAAAGTTTCCAATCACGTCATCAAGTCCTAGAGCTGAGGAAGAAAATAAGGTCATAAACACATCTTCAGGACCAGCCTCCTTCCACCCTGTGGAAGTACCTAGCAATCTATTTGAAATATTCATAAAACAAATAAAAAATTTAGATGATTATGAGGAAAAATCCAAAACCTGAGTTTCTTAGCACCTGAGCTCTTAAGAGACTTAAGAAACAATAAGTTATATCGCAAAAACATTAAAACTTCAAATGGGTCAATGACATTAAGTCAGAGAAACAGTAAAGTGTGTAATAACACCTTGCTAAGGCAGTATTAGACTGCATTTTTAAAAAARTTTTAGCAATTTTGAAAGGTTGTGTAGGTCTATTGTAATAGTAATATATAGTAATATGATAATAAAAGAAGTGTCCATTGAGTAACTGTAATTAGCATGAACAAAGAATAATATGGTGTGGAAAAATAATAATAGCCAGTCTGAAGGTCTCATACCTACCCATAAGGCTTGGCTTGTGGTCTATTATTTAGCTTTACTTTTTCAAAGTTTCATTACAACCACAGGTTCTCAGGTCCACATGCCCTGAAAACCTACGTATTCATTTTCAGGGACTGGGTGCTTGCGAGTGCTTAGAATACCTAAAGAGAAGCCTTCGTGCCTCTTCAGAAATAAATTAGGAACATTTGATGTTGTAAAACATGTCTGTGAACTAAATAAAAATTTCCAGTACTCTGAAATTGTTATCAAAAGCAAAATACCTGCAAATAATTTGTTCATTTGTTTTCAGATTGCTCTGATAAAGTAACTTCAGTCTTCACTGAAGTTTGTGAGTGGCAGGAATATCACAATATCTTAAAGACATTTAATCTCCTACAAATTATGAAATATTTTGATTACCCACTAGTTTCGACTAAAATGATCTCATGTTCCTTCAGGTTTTTGAGCAGAATGCAATTTTTAGATTAAACACAAGAGGGTGACAAGTCTTTAGGAGTCTTAACAAAGCAAACTATTCCAACAAAATAATCACTCATTTAAATTTCTGCTGCTGAAATTTTCCCTATCGGTATCCAGGCTACTGAAAGCTTGTAGAAGTAATTTGTATTCTACCCTTAAGAGTGATTCAGTAAGGATAAAACAGCTTAAAATCAATACACAAAATTAACACTTTTCTAAGGAAACCTCATATAGAAAAAGCACAAGAGAAGCTGGGAAAGGAAACCTTGAGTTTGGGATTTTTATAAGTCTTCCTTTCTGTGGCTCAGTTTGTTTATCCTCACACTTTGTAGAACAGTATATATTGCAGGAAAAAGAACACTTTGTTCCTTGCTCATCTTCTATCTTCTCTATTTCCCCCCATTACACTTTCCAGGAATTCAAGCACAGTCATGAAAAGACCTGTTTGACAAAATTTTCACTACATCTTTTAAACTTCCATTAATAATTCCCAGTGGAGCTTTTTGACAGCTACAGACATGTTGCACTGAGAAGGTTTGGGACTGCTGCTTTAGAAGGTAGTGAGCTCATTTCTGCTAACTGAAACAATAAAAGGTTTTCACTTAAGTGTGGATTTCCTCTCTGCTAAATCATACCTGTTCCACTAAAACTTTTTAAATTGCATCTATTTTTATGTGCACACTGATCATAACAAAACTGATTCTCCAAAACTGGATTACCCATTTACTCCATGACTGCATTCTGCAGATGCAACTTTGTTTTGAACAAACATGGTGGAAAGCCTGTTTAAATTTTCTGCTTTTCCCTGAGTGAGGAGTGATTTGCATGATGTTTTGATTTGCAGCAAACTGCCTCACTGAGAGTTCAAAAAGCACAAGCAAAATTAGAAACTGGTGACAAACAGAATGCATGATTTTACAGTAATGGCAGTTTTTCTTCTAGCTGACGGTTGCTGAGAAAACAAATTTCCAGCTGGTACAATAAATAGACAAGCAGTTAAAGCCTTATGACTAAGAAGTCTAAGGATCTTTGCAAATGAACAACCCTGAAAAGCCATTAGGATTTTGTTATTAGTCTCAGCATTAATGAAGTACTTCTCTCTGAAAAGCCTGGTATGGGTCTGAGAAACTGAAGGATTATCTCTGCCCACCAGTTAGATTTCATTCTGCCATCAGAAAATCCATTAATCTCCCATGAAGAGAGGGAGACATATAATCAAAAAGAGTTGTAGCTCTCTGTGTGCACACTAAAGTATCTTCTTACCTTGGCTTCCTCCCAGAGTGGCAAGCTGAAAAGCTTCTTCAAGAGTTAGTCCTCTTTCATTCACTTTATTGATCTGAAGGCTATTAGATGCCATCATTGTTTTCCTTATAGCATCAAGCATAGAAGCTGAATATCCACCAGCAACATCTAGAAGAAATCAGACTCTTAGAAACAAGATTTGGGTATAATTCCCTATGTTAAATTTATATAAGCTTTAATTCGAAGTTATGAAGTGATATATGTGGTAAACCTAACAAGTTCTACTGCTAAGCACTGTCTCTGAAGGAATAACTCCCAATAAAGGTGCTCTCATGCACAGTCAGGTGAAGGGGTCACAACACAAAAATAAAAACCTGTTGTTCAAGCCCTGTTCAGACTCACAAGAGCAATAAAACTCTTTGTTAATTTTTTGTTTTCTTTGAAAACAGTTCTGGACTAATCCTAGATTTCAATTGTCTAGACTTCCTATTCCAGTGGAGAAAACTAAGGAGGACCAAAATTTGGAGACATGTTGATTTTTAAATATAAACAGGTGCATGATCGACAGGTTTTGTATCTTCTAATGGTTTCCAGAAGAAGCCACTTCCACAGTAAACTACTAACCTGTGCCAAGACCAAGCTTCACATTGTGTTCGAGAACCTTCCGCACATTTAAGACACCACTGCGCAACCTGGATTGGAAGAAGAAACAAGTTCTCTGTGCTACATGCAACAAAAGTTCAGGAAGAGCAGAGCTGTAGAGCCATTTTATGACCAAGACTCTCCCTTAATGTGTACAAGATTTGATTTATTATTTATTCTGGCTGTATATCACACAGCATCTCACATCTGCTCAATGGAATGAAGACTTTATATACCCTCCCCAAAACCTTAGCACACTGCAGGGGGAAGGGAGATACCCTGGCTCTACCATTGACAGAACAATCAAAAGAAACAAATTTTTAGAAAAGAAATATTTATATAGATAAGGATATAGATGCAATTACTAAACTGAAAGACCACAAATTGGCCCAGAGCAAGCTATGCAGAAGTGGATGATGAATAGTCATATTCAATCCAATATGTCATTTATGGTATAATGAGGTATCATATAAATAGCTTTGCAATGGTAGCATTGGCTCAGGGTACTAGACAGGGAACAACAGCTTTATTTAATTATACACCATTCCTATTTTCTTTTTTTTTTTAACTTACGAAAAGTTAGAATTGGGGCAATGTGAAATTGCAGCTCCACGAAGACTAAAAAGTTTCAGCTCTTCTTCAGAAAGATGACAGGCATGAGCCATCACTGTCTAAAGGAAAAGAGAATCAACAATTTACTCAATATTTAATTTACTTCTGTGGCTGTGAGGTTTGCTGCACTGCTTTAAATAGCCAAAAAGGACACATTACCATCAGTGTAATTAATGCACATCTTGAATGAAGCTCTTAAAACCCACAAGGGAAAAACTTCAGTGTGCCTGACATATCATTCCTTCAGCTTTTTTGTATTTTTAAATGTAAGAATGCAGGGTGTTTGTTCTTGCAGTGACTGCTGTGACCAAAGACAAAAGGAAGAATTTCCCAGTTGTCCTAGCACTGTTGCAARCTTACAATTTATATTTTGTAGCTAACAGAGATTAAGTACAGGGGCTAGGAATACATCAGATAAAATARAAGATGTATGTATGTACTCCTAGCATGTTTCCTATTGGCTCTAAAGGTTTGCACCAGGAAGAGAGAGATATTAAATATTCTTTAAATAAAATAATATAATTTTTAATGCAACTGATAAATTACTTTTATTTCTTAGCCTACATAACTGACTTTAAAAATAGGTTCACAAGAAAAAACTGAAGTATARGATAGATAATTTAATAGTGCATAAACCAATTACTCCCATACAAATCTAATTGGCATTACCTCATATGCCAAATGCCCACTGAAAGAGAAGAGCAAGAGCTCTGTTACATTGCAATCTGCACATAAAACTGAGCATGGCACAGAGACTGCTTCCACTGAGCATCTCCTAATGGCTACACCCCTCCCATCTCTACTCATCAAGTTCAATGTAGCTGAAAACACAAGGAGAATAGCCATGTCTTCAGATAAGGACCTACATACGGTAGCTACTGAAGCATATCCCTGCCAATCTGTACTGTTTTTAAAASAAAGAAACATTTCAGCAACAGCTCAAAAAAAAAAAAAACCCTGCTTTTAAAACACTTAAAAAAATGTATTTGGTGTCTTACTTTGAGTGGATGGGGAGACAATATCTGACGTTCTGCTACTATGCTTGTGTTTAATAGAATGCTTTCCCAAATACCCAGGAGCCTGACTCCAGAATCATGATTTTTCATTACCATTTTCACTTGTATGCATACACGTCGCAAGATTAAGACCTGTGCTTTTGCAGCACAAATATGCCCTTTAGAACACTCGCACATAAAATCAGTACACAAAGCATGTGTGAGAAAATAAAGGTTAATACTGTGTACATACTCCTGTAGTCCGTATTGATTTCTCAAGCACAAGGCACAGTAAACAAGTAATTTAATGGGATGCAATTTCAAACATGGAAATGGGAGTTCAATAGCTAATTTCTAGGGAGTTTCCAGCTGCCTCTTGTGCATCTGAAAATTCTCTCCTAAATGTCAGAATGAACTTGACTGATGTTTAAGAACTCTGACTGTAGTTGGGTTGTTCATATTCACTTTTGCCTGGGCAGTCCACTACCTAATTAGGTGTGCCTTGGCTGTCCAACCTGTAATTACAGCGGGCAGGTGTATTACATTTTTCTCAACCACAAAAGCTGTTATTAATTTCAGTTCTTCAGGCTAGTGTCTCTCTCAAAGCTTGGTAAAATCAGCTGGTATAATGAGATGAGAGTGCTTTTGGATAGTCAGAGCAGTTAGTATTGTGCACTTGTCTTCGAGCAAGGTTGATGTGTAGAATTCAACAGGGAAGGCTGCTTCTCCATAGAAAGAAACTGGATTTGGTCCYAACATAACACCACAGAAGAAATCCTCAGGCAAACCAGTGTGCCAAAACTGGATACTATGCTTTAAATATAAGGATAATTAGGTACTATTATCCTTATATTTAAAGCCAGTTCCTACAATACCAGCTTTATCAAACTTCCTTCTAATTCCACTGCTCTAATTCTCTTTGTAGCCTTTAGAAAACGAATCAAGGAGCATAAAACATGTTTATTTTTCACCTCCTCTAAGACACTTAGGAATAGTGTGGGCTTGTTTAAAGATCCAACACCTCAACAGAGAACATAAAACACATTTACTTTTCCCCAGATGTCACTGACCTTGACAGAACAATACAAAATTTTCAGGTAAATACAGTAAACCATCATATCCTCTACATGGATTAATTTATGTTGGGGAAGTTTTTATTTGGCTACCTTGCTGGTTAGCAGCTTGTTTTTGTCATACAGCTCAGTGTAATTCTGGTAGGCAGGAAACATGCTCTCCACAAGTTTGACTTCTTCTTCATTCTCACTTATGTGACTCTGCAACAAGAAAATGCACAGAGGGAGTCCCTTAAACAGCATTGAACCTGACATTACAATTTTCTGAGCAATCTTCTGGTGCTAAACATACATTCATAAAAAGTAGTGTTTGTAAAGCCTATAGTTAGATCTAGCCCTTGCATTTCTTTTTTCATCAGACCTGAAGAAATTTTCATAGGACCTAAAGAGGTAGCTCCATTTGATCCTTTAAAAGTGATACAAGATGGTACATGTGTCCATCCCTGTAGTCTGGTGACACAATGGYCCCACTTCTAGTTTTTGGAAGATGTTAAAATAATAGGTAAAATAATACATAATGTGATTGTGAGATAAAAGAGAAAACAAGCCCACAACAGAGTGGATGCTGAGATCAGGGCAGCAGATATATATCTCCTCCCAGCATAGTCAGCATGCTGTCTGTCCACACCATTGAAGTGTCACACAGAGCTCTCAGAGCTTACCTGCACACGGAGATTGTGGGTTTGTGCTAAATCCCCAAGGGCACTCAGCAAGTCCTCTGTGCAGGAGGGGCCAAAGCGGGGCGTTATTATAGGCTGTACTCTGGGATACTGAAAATAATTGAAGACAGGGTTTGAATTCTACATCTGTATTTCAGTAACCATACGTAAGACTAGTATTTGCATGGCAATTACATTTTGTCTTCATTGCTTATTGCTTGCTTATATCCTTGCCAACTCAAATCGAGTTGTATAGTACTAGCTTTCATTGGTCATTTCATTGCAGAAGCAGAGAATGAAAGTGGGGGTTTCTTACAACAATTTTAATGAACTTTATTAAAGAATTTATTTTCATTAGAACTCTGAAATTTTTCCAGTCTTCAGCAACACTGGATACTTTTTCATATTAGCTGACAGTCTACATGCATGATGAGAAATAAGTCAGTTGAATGACCAGATATTTTTCAGTCCCACTTCTGTAACTGTTGAAGATGTAATGATGCAAAACTGCAAGCTTCTGTTAAACCAAACCCATTTTCTTGTTCTAYTTCTCTATCTGTAACAGTAACAAACCCCTAAACTCCCTAGATAACAATACTGATATAATCAGACATACAGTAGGAAACAGTGGAGAAGGCACCAAGAATTAGAGATGTTTACACCCTGCGTCTCTAGATTAAAATTTTCCTAAAAAATAGTCAACAGGATTACAATTCTGTCATCAGTCAAGGCAAGAGTTTTGCACAAACCCGTAAGTGATAACTTGGACTGCAGTTCCTTGTATTATCTCCCAGAAAAAAGCAGCTTAAGTCTTTGCAAATTAGCCAACTCACTCAAGTAATACATAGTTTTGGTGTTACTCTAGTGATACACATGGTTTAGACATTAAACTCCAGGCAATTGCTCTTGACTATTTTGAGATRGGATGTCAAAAGAAGCCACTGAAAACTAAAGGCTGATGAGAAAAGTACTACTGTGTATAATATGTGTGTATTCTAGTGTAAATAATGTAAACTTCTATCTTTACCACAGGAGTGTAAGCATAAATTTGTTTAGAAATACACTTTAAGACATGCACTGACCCCAAAMATTCATTTTATAGTAGATTAGTATCTTTACTGAAAAAAAACAATTATTTCTGCTGGTAACAATTGCTTCAATTAGTCTGTCTACTTATATACCACAGAGTGATAAACTGAATTCCACCTTTCTAAAACAGAAAATTGTCCTTTCTAGGAAGCCAGGTATTTCAGACTTGGTAGGGAAACACACAGGACATTGCTCTGCTCTGCTGAGCACAGAAAACTGATTTTACACTGTTACTGGTGTACATTTCTCACCATGACTAGCAGAACATTTTTCAGAGTGATGATATCTATTACTCAGAAAGATGTATATTTATTGATTTTTCACTAATATAGCAGATTTGGATAGCAGGATTAATTATTTCATGTGTTCACATGAAATAAGCATCTTCTGAAAACAGAAATGAATTCAAAATGATTACTTACTTTCTTTTCCAGCAGTTCTTTAACAAACCTGAAAAAGGGTAGAAATAAAGTTGCTATAAATTTGTCCTGTATGTTATAAATTATGAAAAATACAAAAAAATATATACTTGAATACCCTGTTAAACATTTCAGACAGATTAATTTTTTTACAAAATGCTGAGCCAGATTTTCAGATGAAATAAAAAACGGGAACACAATGAAGTCAGGATAGTAAAACCAAATTATGCTTGTTTTGAATTTGACTCTGAACATTCAGACTATTGTTTTTTCATTGAAATASTTAGCATTAGACAAGCTGTAGTTATTCTGAGTTCTCTTTGAAAACCAAACACATGCTACAYTAAATGAATTGAAAACATAATCATAAGCTACAGCAGCAATAATGAAGAAAAACAAACCAAACTTAAATGTATCTGTCCATGAATTCAAATTACAGTGTTTAAACCTTTTCAAATCCAAATTTTAAAAGATGCAGCAATGTTTTATATCTTGTAGTAGATGCATATGTCCTTGTTCACTTAAAGAACCCTCGATTTTTTGGAAATGCTTACATTGATGTTAGCCTACAGATGATCCACCTTCYGGAAAATAAAGATTTACTTACTTTGTTGAATAGAACACTACCTCAGACCTCTACAAAAAAACCCAAGTAGTCACTACGGATAGCGCAGATGAGCAAACTACACTTCCTTCTGCACTGTAAGGAGGGAATTCTTTGAAAGCCCATTTGTTCAGTGTATGTAAATAACCTCAGGAAGACAGTKTGAGGTGCTTTCTGGACAGCATCTCTGTGAATTTTTATGTCATAGTTCATAGTAAGAAAACTGTGTAATTTTGATCACAACACATGTTGTATTTTACCAAATGTCTTCAGAGGGAAAAGAAAATKATGCTAGAGGCTACATTCACAGCCCTAAAGCTCATGCTAGATCACCAGATGGAAGAGACCCGAGTCCAACTTCTGCAATGACCAAAGGAGTCTRAGCCCACCATTGTCTAACTTTGAGAGCCAAAATGCAAAGTGAATTAGCTATCATCTGACTCTCTCCCCTCTTACTGATTAACCTGATATAATAAAATACTCACTTGAACAGAAGCTCTAACAGAAATATTATGCCCAGGTGACAAGCCAAAATTTCAATATGGCTRTTTTCATTCTTTCTTACATTCTTTGGACACTGTGAGGTGTTTTAAAATGGATGAAATGTGATTAAACATGTTTTGCATATTTACTCTATAGTTTGTTGGCTTATGTACTTCTCTAGGAGGAAAGGAGCTCAGCTTCAAATCACGGTCTTCTGTAGCAGAACAGACTT
This sequence comes from Alauda arvensis, assembly GCA_902810485.1. Lineage (NCBI taxonomy): Eukaryota > Metazoa > Chordata > Aves > Passeriformes > Alaudidae > Alauda > Alauda arvensis. Next base: position 506,784 of record CADDXX010000187.1, read on the forward strand.
GAATATAGCTTCTCATCTTTGCAGCTGACTATAACTAATAGTACCACACATGATAATCTAGAATTCAATTCCCAAACATTTTATTAAGTCATCTTTGACAAAGCATGGTAGATTCAAATCCTTGATGAATTTAAATTTAATATATGAAGCACTTGGAATAGTATCTTATTTTCATGCATAAAACATAAATATTTCTGGACAAGTGAAATGAGTGTAGTCCATTTTCTGACAGTGTGACAGATCACATTTCTTAGATTCTTAAAAAACCAAACAACAAAAACCCAGCTAACATGTTGTCCTCTTAATGAAACAGCTTTTTCATCCTTCTGTAATTGTACATGCTTTTCTTTTGTGATTCAAATTTTTTTGTGATTAAATTGCTGTGATTCAAGTAAGTACCCCAGATCCATGCCAAAAAGCACACAACTTTCTCCCCTAGACAGCTATGTCTAAGGGCTACAGCAAGAAGCACTTGTGGGTACCTCTCACCCAAAGCTGAGAAACAAAGCTGAGTTTCTTATGACACAACCAAAATGGAATGAGTTGGAGGCACAAGACAGACATATAAAAGAAAGTGATTTAGATCCTTCTGAAGATTTTAAAACCATCAGAACTGGAAATCCTGCTTCTTTCAGGCCCATTTGGCAGGACTTCTGCTGTATTATGGAAGGTGGGAATTTACATGGAGGAAAGCAAATGTTCAAAGAGTGAAGGTAACTAATACTACATGTTTTAAAAATGTCTGTAAATATAAACACCTTTATAAACATAACAAATACATGGCCATTTCTGACTTTTTTTGTCACACCTTTAGCATGATTTGTAAAAACAAGGGAGCGACCTCACACAAGGGCCGTAAGATATTTATATTGCTCTTAGGGGTTTTCCCTTTCAGCATGACATTTGAAACATTTATATAAGTAAATTAATAGTTCCACAAGAAGAGCTGTAAGTCTGCTTAACTGTTTTCTGAGCATGGGTGTGAAAGACAAGAGAAACATRTGATACTAAGCTGCAATACTGCAGTCTTGGTTCCCCTCCACTACAAACATTGTCTTTATTTGATTCTCCTTCATTCTCTCAGTTGCATGTTGGAGTAGTTTGATTGGTGCTGTGATGGAGAAAAGATGTTTAAAATGGGGTATATGAAAGCTGAGTTCTACAACTCAAATAAAGCCTTAGAAATAGCTTAGAAGTTAGTGGGGACAAAGGAACTGGCTGCCACCTCACCATCATATGTCAGGTCCCATGACCTCCACAAACACAGCTGTGAAAAGGAAAAGAGGTGGCAGAAAACACACATATCCTCTCAAATCCTAGATCTGTGGTTTCTCCCTCTGTTTGGAAAAGCCAGAGAGATGGCACTTGGGCTGTGCAGCAACTGGATATGCAGGAATTGCCAGGATTGTAGGGGACTGCACTGTTGAAAGAAAAAAACCTGTTGCTAATAAATTCACACGTGTAAGCTCTTAGAGAGAGTCACATTCACTTTTCAGATGTATGAAAAGTCTTATTTTAAAAGGTTATGCCATCARTGTTATCATTTTACCTTTCTGTCTCTTGGACAGAGTCAGCAGTAATCTCTCTGTATTGTGGCACACTGTCATTCATATCCATGCAGACTTTTCCAACAAATGCTCGTTGACCAAATTTATCTGTTGAGACACATTAGAATATAGATCTCAGAATCACTGGTTCTCAGAAACCATTACCAAAGCTTGTACTGAAACAAAAAACCAAAGTCCACCCCACCCAGCTTCATTTCAGATGACCAGAATTTATGCTCTTCTCTTAATTTAGGATCATTCACACGACTTTTAAGTATAAAAAGAGAAGAGGAAATAAGGACACAAACAACACTTAAATAGGAGCTATCATCCACATTAACCCCCAACTTTATAAATGAGGATTAGATTACTGTAATTTAACCACAACCAGAATTCTTAATGATAGTATATGAAGATGGCTGTGACACAGAGGATGAGAAATACAAGCGTCAAAGTACAGTAGCTGTAGATGACTGCCTGGAGATGAGAGAAGACACAAAGATCTCAGCAAACCATCTCTCCTTAAGGTAAAGGAACAAGATTGCTAACAGACCTCCCACATGCAGTTAGAGGGAGAAATTTCCAGATCTATTCTAGCCTCTTTGTTGAGATTTACCCATGCTAGATGAATAAATCAGAACTCATGTGTAAAACATGCATATAATTCTAGGCTGTCAAATGTGTTTTTAAATCAGATTGCTTTGTTCACTTTTACTATTTGAGTTGTTTCATGCAATGGCTTCAAAAATTTCCTACTAAATCAGAAAGACTAGGTAGTATTTTACGAAATCTGAGGTTCGTATTAGATTTCTCTGCTTTAGGAGCTGTCTGAGCCTTGAGAAATCCTGCAAGAACTAAAATATTTTCAAACAGCAGGCATTTGTAACTGTGAACAGAAGGGAAGGATAAGATTCTGATGCAGCTTCCACTTCTCTGATTTCAGAGGGTGTGTGAAGATTTTTGACATTATCAGCTGAAACCTCAGAGTATCAGGAAATTAATGCACTGACTGGGCCTCCTGTAATTCAGTTCTTTTAAACCTCAAATAACAAAAGGTTAGAAAGAGCAGAGAGTTGCAGCTGGAGAAAAAGTCCCACAGACCTAATTCAAGCTCAGCCAGCAGCAGATTTGGGAGTGAAGAGACAAGGAGTAGCAACAGTAGGACAGAGGTGYTTTGAGGAATGTGGGTAACATGTGGGGTTTGGGGACACAGTGAGACAGGTACAATGAACAAAAAACAAATTAGGAGAAAGACAGACCCCTAGCTSAGGAGTCTAAACTCCTAAACATTGCTTCCTTCAACTACCATGATCCACACAATGCCCTTCAAAACTCACTGTTAGACTTACCTATAATTTCAGCAAGAAGAAGGGAACTATCTGTGTGAATTGTTGCAAAGTAGCAAGCTGTAGTCGTGCCATTCTTAAGAGTTCGTCTCTAAAAAAAGAAATCAGTTTCAACTGTCTGGGAAAAAAAAAATCAGTAAAGCTGCCAAAATGCAGAACAGGCAGTCTCATTTCAAACTGCAAGAACATTTAGTTATTGTGAAATTTTGCAGTGAAGTGGGAAGGTAAAAATACAGATTTTTAATTTCGTTCAAGCTTTTTTAAGTCTGAGGGTTAATAAATACAAAAAATTCCTCACAGAATTTCTGCAATGGCTAAACCCATAGAAACCAGTCTATACTCCTTCCCCCAAACTGGAAATAATCCAACTTATATTTAGAAACACAAATAACTAGTCWTTTTTGTTATTTCCTAGCTTAATGCTTTGAAAGGCTCTCCAATTTTCATGGTGAAGCACTGTTTATCTAGTGTTAGCAAAGCAAGGCTTCTGGGGAACATGGTGGTTTTCTTTTACCAACTTGATCTAGCTGGAAAAACAAGTCAGGTTTTCATGCATCACAAATCTTTGTTGTTCCCAAATACGAAATAAAATCTTAACGGTAAAAGTARTTAAGAGTAAAGCTGCTCAGACTGTGAGGTAATTATTTATCTAATATACCATCTGAAAGGAAATGGGGGTTGATACCTCTTCATATTACTTTTAGGGAACACAACAGTGTTACTAGGAATATTAGTTACATTATTTCATTATGAAATTTCTAGTTTCTCTTGTCCTTGGAACTGATGCAAACYATGCTGACCACTTATCCAACATACAGGCTTAAACTTTACTTTTGGGTTCTGGCTGCCAAGTAATTTGAGAATTTTTTTTTTTTTCCAGTGAGATAGAAGGTGGGATATCCAACACAATGTTTGGAAGAAGGCTAGAGCTGATTATTTGATAAACATGAAGCCAAACTCTGTATTTTCCTTACAATATTCAAATGAAAATCTTTARGAGTTTAAAAAAAGTTTCAAAACTAGCAATGTGATTACTAACACACGTTACCTTTGTCTCTGCTAGCTTTTAAAATTCATAACCCTCTACTTCTCAAATCCTAACAAGATTGTTAAATTAAATTTWAAAACATCCTGTTCCCAAATCATCAGCACAAAGAGGAGGCTCCAGCTAAAAGCAGTAAAATTTCACTTAAATTGTTTATTTTTCTGAGTATAGAAAGTGTTAGTTAAAAACAGGATTTTGATTTGAAAAAATCCACTGTGCTTTCATGACAACTTCAAAAGCACAATGATACTTATGAAAAAACACCTGATCCATGAAAGTTTAGTCCTATTTCTAACAGGTGAAGGTTATTATTGGCCCCTTCTAACACTGCAGAGTCAATGGTATTCTGTATCTTCTGTAGGTGAAGATATTTTCCTCACCCTGTTTTATTTGATTCACGTGGGGAGAGCGTAACTGGGGAGTTCAGGCTCCCACAGCTGACTTCCACCTCTCCCCTCTCCCTGACAGCTCTTTTCCAGATGATATTGTGACATACCTCACAAGGTGAGGTCTCTAGATGTGCCAGGGTCACTCAACCTGCGCTGTACAGTAACAGTGTGCTGGGCACAGAGCTCAAAGGTGGGGTCAYCTGTATGTTTTCAGCAGTGGAAGGCATGTGTGCTTGTCACTAGAGCTTATGACCAAGCTGCTCCTACGTGTTTTTATCATGGCAGATGGCAGAAAGTAATTTCTTTTTAAATTTGTGTGGCAAGGAGCAGCRTAACTATTTATTTCAGATTTGTTATGTTATTATGTTGACAACAGATGCTGTCACAGTAATAGACAAACCCAAGGCAAATTATGCTGGCCAAATAATTTAATCTCTTGAACATGCTTCAGTCCACATATTAAAGGATATATTTCAGTTACAGGACAGAACTTGTACTCTGCAATATGACCTAGCTGCTTGTTGTGCATCCAGYGGATCTGAAAGACCTTATAATGCTCAGAACCAACCTGGCTCAAACACARTCTTTCTTCTTCCCACAATACCACTGGGAGACTCCATTTAAGGCCCCTGCAGTGAAAGACATTCCCACTATAAGCAGCAATGTCTTCCTTTACTACTCCAGAACACCCCAGATTTGTCAGCTATGAAAAATATCTTCTCTTTCATGTGGTTTTTGCAGATAGGGAGTTCATAATAAAGGGGKTTTTTTTTTCAGAAAAGGAAACATCCCCTGAATTTATTTTTTTTTACTATGCTTGTTTATTGCTACATTGAAGTTGTCTGCACCTGCTGGCAGTACTAATTTTGAGAGTAGATTAAATGTCGGTCATTGTATTCAGAAAAGATGACAAAGAGTGTATTGTTAACCTTTTGATTAAATGAACTCTATTGCCAGCAACAACAGAACAAGACTGGAACCAGTAACAGACAGTCTTAGCTAGCAATTAGAACAGTGGCTATCTTGGCTTCATCTGATTTCCATCACAGTAAAACATTCTCTACTATTTTTGTTTACCTTCTGAAAACATACTTATATTACACGAAAAACTAATTTCATCAAGTAGGTAAATGTCATTTGCAGGACTTACAACAACTCTGGTGTACACCTCTTCTGCAAAACCACTGTCCTGGTATTTGGCTTCTGTTGGGAAYGTGTAGGAAGTCAACCACTGCAAAAGAGGCAGGTCTACTCTTGTACCAGTAAACGAATACTGAGGGGCATGAATATGTGTGTCAACCAATCCTGGCATGAAGAATTCACTACGGAAAGAAAATAAAATTGTAATAATCCAAAATTACTACATCCAAAAATGCCTCAAAATTCTCCATGGTAGTTAGCTTTGTTTTAAAGAGTATACTTGAGTTAAATCCACCAAAATAAACAGGAAGTACAGATTAACCTGTCTCCTCCAGCATCAGCCCATTAACTCCTGCTGCACGTCTCCCCATACCCATCTTTTGGTATGAAGCAGTTGAGTAATTTACACAGCAAAATACATATATCTAACTGTGAGAAAACAGTATAAGAGCATGATTTTAATCTAATTATCTCTAATAAGGACCCACTCTAAATGCCAACAAACAAAGGGGAACTGACTTCACAAGAACTAAAATTACTCCTCTGTAGAATCCACAAATCTGTAGAGATTTGTACAGAGTCTTGTTTCCTAGTATGGAGATAGATGGAATGCCTGTAGCCTCCAGACCATTATGTTTACAAAACGTGACTTTCTATACACCAGTTTTCATCTATATTATTTATATGTTTACAATAATATATAAAATCAATTCATGTCAAGGCTTAATGGAAGAACAGACATTGTGCCTAAAAATGCAGACATAGACACTGGTGAAAAAACCTCTGCTGAGTATTTTGACAGGAAAAGCATATTTACAAAGTAACTGTAAAACTATATGTTGTCATGTAATGTTCATGCAATAACAGGGATGACTATATCAACATTAGTAGAAAGTTGCTATGGCTATTTTGTTTTGTGCTGAAACTCCTTACTGCTCTCACTCCTCTTTCCTTCTCCCTGACTACTGAATCAACTGAATTTTGTCTCTTTTGTGAAGGCTACAAATGCTGAAAAGTCTTCCTCAATTTGATCCATATTCTCAGCACCTTCCATTTCCTCAGGCTATTTCAAGTGAGGAAAATATCTGATTACTTATGTATACTTATGTATACTGTATGATTCGCCTTTCAGCAAAGCATAAAATTTTAACAATTGATTACTAGAGGGATGCTGCAGCTCTCAATTCTAAGCCACAAGTCATTTACAGTGCTACTGTATGCAAAGAGTAGTAGATACAGTCRAAAACTTTTTCATTTTACCATAAAGTTGGGGGATTTCACTGGGTGAAGAAAAAAGAAATGCTCCAGCTGCAGTATATAGTGAGGAATCAAAAGCTCTGTGTTTAGAAGGTCTAAATCTTCTAATTTTATTAGGTTTTATTATGGAATGTGTTGAAGTCCAAGCAAATGAGTTTCATATCTGCAGTGTCACTGTTACCCACATTTACTACCTCTAGACTTCCATGTTAGGTACAGCCCACTGCTAACAAAATGGATATAAAATGAGATCTCAAGAAAGAATGGCACTTATTTCTGTGAGCACAGAAATKATTATGTCTGAAAATTAAATATGGCATTTTGTCCTGTGCAGTATACATCAGCCAGCAAAATTCAGCCATGTCTTCAATCCCAAACCAAGGAATGCAAAAAGAACATGGACTGTCTGTCCTCAGAGTCACATCCAGAACACAGGCACCTTTGGGTAAAGAGCTCTCACTGCACCGAAATGGAATTTTCCCATTAAATTTATGGACATGGTATGGATTTAAAGTGCTCCCTGTCAAAGTGTGTTCCAAAGACTCACTTTACCTCACTAAAAGAACAAACTGCATTTGCAGAAGTTAATCTCAACAAAACACATACTGTTTACTCAGTTGTCTTATGTCAGATGTTTTGAACCCCCACGTCTTAGCCAGTTGCTCTAGCTGATCAGCTTGTTCCACAAACACAATCTAAAAAAAAAATGAAAACAGAGTTAAGTACTTTAAACATGCATCCCACATCAGCTTTATGTGAAGGCAAAACAAGTTATTTCTTAAAACCAATTTTGCACACTTACTGCAGAGGTGTTAGGTTTGCATTGAGCACTTGYACTTCCTGACTATCAAGCATGATTTTGAAATACCTTCTCATAATCCAGTGAATAACCACACCCATCTTATCTTTGTAATAAAGACAATTAATTCCTTCTCAAGTAATACACAGGCAGAACAGCACAGACCTTAGTGTCCTATAATATAATATTGTGCTAGCRGTACTGTCACTCGCTAAGGAGGTGTATAGCAGCCTTACAGGAATACAGGCAGAGTATTCACAACCAGACGGGTCAAATTGCCTGCTTTGCCTATGACTGACTGACATCAAGCCAAGCATTTCCTAATTTTCTCCTTGTGTTSAGTTTTTTACATTTTTTCAGTGCCTAGGATGAGAAAAGAAATTGAGGGGAAAAACATGGAAAATATTTTTATTTTCCAGAATGGGCTAAAAGGATGCTGAGATCTTTGTTTATTTCAAAATAAAACCCTACAATCTGGAGCCAAACTCAACCCCATTTGACTCCTAGAGAACTAGACTGCTGATGATGAGTTGCTGTTGCCTAGCCARAATTTTAGCATATTTCCTATTTATTTTTAAACTTCATGATATTTTAATGAACAACATGACTCTTAGCAGTCATTCTCAACTCTTTGATTCTCTGTTCTGTCATTAATAGGCATAACAGCTCCCCAGGAAACAGAGATTGTGGAGCTTAGGATCTGCAATGYCCACTAAAGGCTGAGGTGGGATCCAAGTTTCCTCAACAGCTGACAATTTAGAGGACTTGGAAGTACCCCCTGGCCAAAGACTGTCTATTTGAGCTTAGAGAGATTCTTGCCTCTAACTACAGCTTCTGCCAGAAACCATTCCATGGTCTTCTAACTCCCCTGGTGTAAGAGCTCATCCCCCTGTTCAAGTTAAAGGGAATACTCTTCCTGCTACCAGTATCCTCCTGCTCATGGGATGATGTCCACACTCAGGGCCTGTATCACCCTCATGACAGCAGTGACTAGTACAACAGTTTAAAACAAACAAACAAACAAACAAACAAAAAACACATTAGAAAAGGCAAGACATAGTACTTGTAGAATGGCAATAGGAAGAAACTTAGGAGAAAGAGCAAGAGGACTAAAAAAGCATTGTTAGCAGTTATTTGCATGCCATTTTTTATGTGTCTGTTTCTTTTGCACAGAAATTTACCATTATGCGTTTTCCACAGACAAAAATAAGCAAAGCTGCTAAACTGTAAAGGCTACCAAACTGTAGACAAGAAGTTTTTGGCTTCCTAATATTTTAAATTAATCATGGCTGATATGATTAATATTGTCTAAAGAGCAGTTGTTTTAGGTTTTCAGTCAGAAAAAATACTTAAATAATGCCATATATGGCAAAAAATGCCACTATCGCAAAAATTGCAAGATTATAGTATCCCAGTAATAGTTCACAAGAAGTAGTATTGTCCTCCATGCAAAGAGGAGTACATCCAACTTAATTAACTGTATAACTGCATGAGGCTTGGAATACAGACCTGCTGAAATATTTGGTGCGCAATAAAGAAAATGTCATTCAGACACTKAAGTACAAAATGCAGAATGAGCAATGTTAGAGCTGCTGGGGGGGAGATGGGTGAAGAGGGAGGGAAAGAAAAAGAGAGAGAAAAACATGAAATACYAGATGACAAATTCTGGAAACAGGCGTTGCCATGGAAAAGCAGTGGCTGTTATGTACTCTTAAGGTGCAGAAAAATAAAGCACTTAAACCRTGGAAAAATGAAGAAAATATGTTTCAAGGAAGCTGGATACATTAAAACAATTCTAAACATGACACCTGGTCTATTATGGTTGAATTAGACTATGGGTAAATTAGCAAGACATCTRCATTTCTTTCAAACAAACTTCCCAATGGAATTTCTTAGTCAGCAAAGATTTGTTCCCCATTGCTTTAGGACGCATTTCTAATGCTGAAAGCCTTGAGCTCTTTGAGATCATATGCTTGAATTTGCTCCAGTATTTGCTTGTGTACTCAAGGCGACCAACTGGATGCACAGCTCTTTAAATTAATTWTGCACCTCAACACTTTAGAAGCAAGAAGAAATTCTACAGCAGAGTCACTGCAGAGTTAAGAGTAGTGCACAAGACTAAGAACTGCAGCTTTAAGGAAGGAACTCAAGGAGAATAACTGGCACTTTGGGAGGTATATTACAAAGCACAGAATCAGTGGCCACTGACACCATTGTTCAAACACTTCCCTAAGTTCTCACCTTACTCATGTAATGGGGCTAAAGCATCCAAAGACCAGGGGTAAAGATCTCCCTTCACCTGTGACTAACTCAGGCCTTCTGTATACCAAGTGATGCCCACAGATCTTCCATTAAAGCATAGCTGCTCAGCTAAATCGTACATCAATTCTGATGTAGTAAACCTTGAGTGTCTTCCAGCACCACAGCACAAATATTTTGCTAACAAGACAATGGTAAGTGAATGATACTGGCTGAAGGAACGTGGTTGGTTTGGATCCAGCAGTGCCTGACTTAYTTTGTTTCTGGGTATGACATTCATATGTGAACACGAGAAGGGGTCTATTCCTCTTTCCCCTCACAAATGGTCTCTTCCCTCCCTGTTCCCACAGTTACTAAACAACTTTTGCAACTAGAGGCATGATGCCTGATGTTTGTGTAGTTCCCAAAACTGGAATGTGGGGTTAAATAAGAGACAAGAACACYTGCTAGACCCAGCTGCTAAAAGAATTGCCCAGCCTGCTGAGAAAGGCTAAGCATGAACTCCAGATGGATGCTGGTACCTTGGTGCATTCCTCCTTGCACAGCTGAGAGTCCACTCACTGTCCAAACTGGCTTAAATCAAACCTTATGCTTAAAACCCTTATTCCACAACTCTTGCTCTTTCATGACTTCCACAAGGGAATATTAGTTCAGTATTTTTTTCTATTTACTTAATAGTCTACTCATCTAGGATAATTACACCAACGTTTCAATAACAACTCACATTTTGCACCTATGTCTGTTTTCTTTACCCGAGGGAATGCTGRTCTATCTCTTCGCTGTTCCTCAAGAAAGACACTACACTGCTCTGCAAATCACTCAGCTTAACATGGTCCTTACTTTGATAACTTCATGATAATTTGGAGTTTTATACCTGAAAGCAATGCTTTTCTTCATAAGACYTCCTTTTCATCTGGGGCAAAGCAGAGAGAGATGATATTTGGAGGATACATGTCCTCCTTGGAGGACATGCAGAGGCTCACAGTGCAAAACACCCAGTTGCTCATACAAGCTCTTATACACAGTGCCAGAGATCATGCAAAATTTTTCCATGATGGAGTCATCAACATGAGGCAAAAGGACACCTGTTAAGTTAAATTTATATCTTTGGGAGGAAAACAGAAGCAGTTTTGGTGTAAATTTGAATAATGAAGATAATTGATTTTCTGACCACTATGTCTTTCTTGAAAAGCCAACTCTTCTGTGATTCCAGTCGTTCTGCATGAGGCTACATTATGAGTAACAGGCAGAGAAGAAAGCATATGGAATACTCACTTTATCAGCCCCTGGAATATTAAAATGTCAAGAATTTGTAATAAAGAAAGAGAATAAAATAAAAGTGCTTGTCACTGTGTTCTGGTGGGAATTATTTTTAGGAAGACAGTGTTTTAATGGATTAAAAAAAAACCAAAAAAACCCTCTGCCAATTTATGGAAGGAAAACAGTTATCTGTGAATCCTTGTTCCCTAGGAGAAGGGGAGAGAGTTAGTGAGAGCTCAGATCCCTATGTGCAGCTTACTAAGGTACCTCTTCTTCAGGACAATCACTAAAAAATCTTGATTTACTATGGATGCTGTGTAGATACACTTTTCCAGAAATTTACATTAAAGAGTGTGGGATGGGGTATGAATTTCTATCTTCTGCACCTGAGTTACACCAGCCAAACCTTTTTTCATTCAAATCTATTGTTTTAGTGAACTATGCAAGTTTTTACTCCCCTCCTGCTCATCAAAATGCAGCTTCTTACAGACTTCGATGCACCTTGCACCAGACTCCTAAGCAGCTATATAAGGGCTGTCTTGAAACAGCCCCTCATGGACCCGTGTGAAGGGAGAAAATGTACACAGTTAGGGCTCAAAATGTGCTTTGCACACATTTCAAATGTTACGGAAGCCTGACACACTGAAACCTGTTATTTAGCTGCAAGAAAGAGAATTACTTWCAAAAAATTTTACATGGGGTTTATGTAAATGTCTACAGGAAATCACGAGTCTACTTACACAACCTGCACTGAAATGAAACTGAGTTCCAAGTGCGATGCTGCTAAGGCAATGGCATTGCTTCTCTGCCAGACTCTCTCCTGCAATGCTTCTTTTAAGCTTGGCTCATACTACTGGAATGCCCAACWTCACCATCTTTCTAACTCCTTATGGGTATATGACATGAGGGTTTTTGGGTTTTGTGTGACAAGAAGACAAGAAAACCTCATTTAGACAGCTGTGCAGTGAGAGCACAGCTATTATTCACCATCACTGTTTAGATACCC
>CADDXX010000187.1:518887-608404 GCA_902810485.1 Alauda arvensis
AAAAAAGGCTTGTGAAACTGAAAGAAAGCAGAGAATCTGAAAGAATGCCCGGTCTAGGCACGCTGCTGCTCCGGGAACACTCAGCACACCTCAGGAGCAGATTTACGCTAACTGCAGACTCGTGCCGAGGGCACGCTCTATTCCCGGTTACCTCCAGCTCCCCCAGGTGCGAAATCCCTTCTCCGCGGCGCCTTCCCCGACAGACAGGAGCGCGCAAATGTTGCGCTCTCTCCGCACAGAGCGGCGGAGCCGGCCCTGCCCCTCGACACCCCCGGACCCGGGGCCGCAGCCCGCGGCGGAGCCAGCGGCACAGCGGGGCTGCCGGCACCATCCCCCTGCTGGCGTCCGCGACACCGCGCCCGAGCCCCTCACTCACTGTCCCGTTATCGTCCACCCCCAGAAGGCGTCCGTGCAGGATCTCCATGGGGGCAGAGGCGCTGGAGTGCACGAAGGTCCCCTTGAAGACGTGGGCGAGCGGCGGGCGCTGCGGGGAGCCCATGGCGGCGGCGGCGGGCTTGGCGGGCTGGGAGCTGCCACCCCGCGGGCTGCCTCCCTTCGGTGTCTCCCGGTGCCGCCGGCGGCTTCCTGGAGCTGTCACCATTTCCCCACCCCCTGGTGACTTTATTTACGGGGAGTGGTTTCGGCGCAAGGAGGGCGGGAGGCCGCGGCGCACCCTTCGCTTTYCCCCGGGCGGGTGGCGGACACGGGTGCGAGGGTGCCGCCCGAGCCCTCGGCCTCCCCGCCGCTGATGCCCCCATGCCAGGGACGTGTCTTCCCCCGTGCAAGAGGCGCGAATGACAGGAGAGATGCCCGGTGGAGTTTGGGGTGCCAGCTTCTCCCTGGGAAGCGGGGAGAGGTTCAACAAGGTGTCGGGTAACTCACTTTTGCAGCCAACCTGCGGGTTGTAACCACTTGCAGAAGCCTAATTTACAGTGGGATTTGTAGGTTGGAAAAKACTTTTAAGACCTTCAWCTGTCAGACTGTCTCATCTGCCCTGACCTCCGTACTGGACATAAGAAGAGTGGAGGAGTAGAGAACAGATGCCAGCTGAGTTACCAGAACTTTTGGAAATGGGCAGCCTCATTCAATGGAGATGGTCTACAGAAAAAGAGGAAACAACCTCATGAAAATGAAAGGCAGGTTCTCTGTTAACTCAGAGAAATGTGTCCCCAGAAGGACATTCTGCCCCAACAACCTAAGCCAAAGTACATAATGAACACATCCTAAGAGGATCGCTATTGAGAGTGTTGGAGTAACACTCCAGGCAGAATTATGTGCATCTAGGATAACACCATGAATGCCCTCTGAATTCRTGTTTGAAATCAGCTTTATTCATCAACTTGTCAAGTGAACTTGGCACCAAGGGCACTGACACTACCATTCTCAAGGCTGYGTTGCAAAGTTTGTCATTACATGGTTTATCATTAAAAGACCTTTGCTCTCCTTAATGTGCTGACACTATACAAGTGCATGGCAGATTATCTTTCCTACAAACCCTCCAGACTAGCAGTGGGAGGAAAGAGAAAYACAGCAGGAAAGTGCAGAATAAATTTAATTTTAGTCTGCTACAGGCAAGTCATCAGCCTCTCTCTTGCCTTCTTTGCATAAGAATGTGCTATGTTACTGAGAATGAAGTTAAAGGAATATTGGATTTATTGATACCAGTGGGATGTTCTTACGTGGATTTTGAGATCAGCTTAGTCAGGCAATAAAGAGTGTCTATAAAAAACAAAAAATAGACATATGAAAGTGACTTTTACTTACTCATATTGGCAATTCCWGTGAGAGGTCTTGCAGTTTAAGACAAATCACAATGACATAAAATAGGGTATTTAAGACACATTGCAGTTTTTCATTGTATTTCTAGCATGCTTGACATGAGAAAATAGCACACAAAACGAAGCACAAGTCTTGTAGATCAATCTAGTTTGGAGAAGAAACTGGCATAAAAATCTTTCATATAGTTCAGTCTGTTTAAAACACAATAACACTTTCTGTTTCTTTGGAGAGCAGAGTAATAAATTTTTTAAAATAACACTAAAAGTCTTCTCAATTAGTACTTGCAAAAGCCCCTCTTCCAAAGTTGTTTCTCAGGRCGATGCTGTTGTGGTCATCACAGCTCCAGCTGAAATGAGCTGTTTTCCAGGCAAGGAAAATTGTCTTCTGCAGCAGTAAGGATGAAAAGTGGGAGAAAGGCCRGCTTTGCTAGTGAAAAATAAGGTAAATGCAGGCGAGGAACAGGGTGAATGGACCAAGCCCTGCTGTGGTAAATTCACTTGCTCCTCCTGTGAAGAGAGGAGTGAAAACAACTTTTCCCAGCAGCAGCTGCTGCTCCACACGAGTTGCCTTTGCCCTGGTGGCAGCACAAGAGCTCGAGATTTGGTGCCAAAAGCTGTAATAGCCTGATTTGCATTAAGTGTAGCACACAGTTGTCCTAGGGCAGCACACTGGAGAGACAAACCAAGGGAGCTGCTGCGGCCAAACTCATTTACACTGCTGTTCAAAATAATGTTCAGCAGAGCTCKGTATTCCTGAGGAACCTTTTGGTTGTGTTTGGTGGGGAAGAGGGCTGCTCCTGAGAATCTCTTGACTGCTTCAACCCAGGTTTTCCCTTAAAAATCTCAGGGATTGCCTCCAGCTTCCTTGSAAAAAGAAATTCAGTTATTTGAGTGAGATGTAATCCAGACAGCATTTATGCAAGAGGAGAAAACCAAAAATACRGACCCTTTCATTAGCACTTTTCGGGAGAAATGTCAATAACAAACACTGCTTATGATTTTTTTATTATTATTTGTATTTTTTGGCTTTAGTGTGTTCCAAACACTCTGAAGTTGCACAATTTCCTTGTCAAAAGAACTGTCAAAAAGAACYCTTTTCTGCTTTTTCCAGCTGTTATGTGGGAAAGCATGGGAGCTGTGGAAAACTGCTSGTGGAAGAATAGTTAACACCCTTCCCTCCTCCCAGAATATTTTGGTTTTCAGTTTGCAACCAGTTGCATATGCGTGCCCTAGATACTAGCRTGAGTCAAGGTGAGACCTWGGCCAACTATGAAAAACTGAGTCATTGTTCCAAAATGTTGTAAGACTGAAGTATGTTTAGTTTTTCTGGGATAAACTGGGCTAGGCACTTTACCATCTGGAATAGAAGTGTAACACTCTGTTGTGACTGGTACATAGTAATTCATTTTTAAGTTTAAAAATAGCTTTTTTYCCCCCCCCTCCTTCTCCAAAATAGTTGATGGTCTGAAGAGAGATATTTAGCATCTTATAAATTATGCAAGGGGCGTTCTTTTAGTAGCATTTAATATTATCATATATGTGTTAATACACTTAATAATTAATAATGTGTACTTTGATCTAATACTGTTTAAGAAAAAAAAGCTTGTCACATTATTAAGTAGCTTATCAGACTCTCTATGTCTTCTAAGATATTGAGTTCTAGGCAATTATAYAAATGAGTCTTTAGGTGAGTCCTGAAGCCAAACATATTCAGGATTGGAAAATAATCAGGCAATGTATTTCTAGGACCACAAGGACAGATTTTAACAGAATAGGAGTGCCTTTATTCTCCTTRAGACTTTCACTTTCTGATCTCTTCTTTGCTTGTCACATTGTACCAAGGAAGAATTACTCAAAGACTCAGAGCATCTAAGCTGAATCTGCAACACCTGAGAAATATATGAAAAAGAAACCTGCTTCTTCCCACTGCTCTCAAAAAGTAATTGATGGTGTGCTTGCCACCAACAAGAAACTCCTCTGTCATGAGCCTGTTGAGGTCAGTGCCTGTGAAGCCTGAGTGCCAGGATATGAGAATTATCACTCTGATCTGGCAATGAGTGCTATTGTAACATTTATGATCAAAATGGACCTTGACCATAATTTGTAACACAGCAACTAGGTAAGTGAAGGGGAAAAATATGAAGTTGATTTATCTGCCAATAATTGATTTTTTTTTTCCGGTATAAGGAAGAACTGATTATGCAGCTAGGCAATCCTTGAGGTTATTTAAAAAAAAAGAAAAAAAGGAGTGAAGCATGATAAATACCTACTCTGCAGTGAGAAATTAAGTTGACAACTAGGTTTTAATSCAGCACAGGCAACTTYGTACACCTCAYTTTCCCRCARAAATTTATATAAWCAGAATAYGTTACCTTACATAACTTTTCCAACWCCATCTAAAAGTGRAAAYTACCATACTCAAAAAGGATATGAAGAAATGACCATAAACACTCTTTGTCATTTAYGACCATGAGTATTCACTCTGCACGCCCCAGCTGGAGCTTTCAGCCTTTGATACCCAAGTCTACAAAGGCTTGGGAAGGCAARGCTCAGACACTGCCAGGGATGCTGGAGTTACCTTCTGATGCTTCCTGTCTCCTAAAGAGGCCAGTACTGGCATAGTGCCATCATAAAATATCCCATCATTAGAACTTAGAAGAGRCACATTCTGCTTGCTCACAGTTATATAATTAACTGATTGGCTGATGTTAGTTCTTACACTCGTGAAGTTTTTCYGTTTTACTGCCAAGGCTTGTTCATAAAAGGAGTTGTATTAACTAAGCCAGAAAAGTTCTTAAGAGTAGACAGGAAATGCTACACAAATATTAGTAAAACTCATCTCTCATTGGAAGTGCAAACATGAATGGGTGTATGTCTTTTGTTGACAAATTTGTTTATAGTTTCCACAAGACACAAAGGATGAATCAATGTGCTTGGTGGACTTGTACCTCCAATCATATTAAAAGAGAATACAATATCATTTGGGTGTCTGCTGCTGTTAACAGAGGTTTATGGGAAAAAATATGGACATGACTTGCTGGTAGTGCCTGAGAACTTTCACTGATAAACTTTATCCATGGAATTACATTGTATGGTGGAGCCAACACATATTATAGCATGGGATTAGCTCCTCTCCGGTTGTGGCAATATCATAAACCACTGTAGGTAACTGTTGAAAGAAGGCTTTGTTATCAGTCTCATTTTCATGCTCAAAACCAATAAAACCAAATAATAATCTTCAACATACTATCAGTGATGATTTATCTAACTCAGTATTGCTAACAGAAGATAAAACACTTTAGACATATAACCCTCATAAAAAAATTGTTGTAAGGAATTAAAGTGAGATGTTGCAATTTATTTCTGCTATATTGCCGTCCACACATGCACACTTTTCCTGCTTTACCAAGGAGCAAATTCCACTGATACTGGAATTAATTTTCTTTTTGAGTGATTTGTGAACTCTGAACCATGATGAATAATCTAATTCACAGATGTAATTAATAGTCCATGCATCCAAACCTACTCCWGTAAAATCACTTAATAATTGCAATGTATTGGCCAGCAGTTGTATTTCTAAGCTGTTCAAAGGATCTCTCCAAGTGTGGCAGTGTTCAGTAAAATAGCAAAATCATCAAGAACAGTTTTGTGATCGGGTTGAAGGAAGTCTATTAGAAATATAAAAATAATATCACAGTATTATTAGTTCATAATTTCATTCCAAAAGATAGTAAAACATAAATATATAAACTGTGAGAATTTTAAAAATAACCAAACACTTACTGAATTCCATTTGTAATAGTGATGCATTTATACTGRATTAATTAACTTACTTATTCACAGGTATATAGTTTTATGGATTACCAGTTCTGGAATTTAAAAGGAACTTATTTCTATGACTTCTTGACAGAAACTTCCTGCTTTGCATCCAAAACAGGATTTGAAAGCCATCTAAATGTGGTAGTCTCTAATTTGGGGTATACAATATTTTGAACTTCCCAATAGTTTCTCTCAAAGAAGAAGAAAGAATGGAAGGAAGGAGAAAAGATGAGAGAAAAGAAGCAAATGTTTGTAGATGTATATATTCATCCAAGTTCAATCTGAAAAGTTGGTAAAAGCCCTCTCATTCCCCAAAAGGCATGTGACAAGTGGGAAAAAGTGAAGTTTTCATCACTTAGAAGCTGATCATAGTGTTCATTCTTTCACTTACACTTCCCAACCTCAYCCTTTCCTAACAGGGCTTCATGGGATGTTTTCCTAGTTAGAAGCATTACTGGTCAGTACCCTGTGTAGAGACCACGTGGACATGGAAAAACCTGATTGCCTTCAGCTGAAAAATGACARATGTTAATATACCTTAATCTTCTCTGTATTCATTTCCTCAGTCCTTGKTTTTGTCTACATTTTGCTAAGTTTTTCAGAGGATTTTTGGTAGTGTAACTCTTTTTCATAATACGACTGTTTTTTCTGCCTTGCTGACTCTTCAGCAGTCAATCTTTTAAGCTGAAAGTACTACAAGTACATGTCACCTAGACACCCAATAAATATGTTTGTGTTGACAGTTTGAGGAGATTGAGTTGCATATTCAAATTCCTTTTCCAAATTGTGTTTGCTTTTTGGTTGTAGTCTTGTATCTACATTTCAAGTAACGCAGTGTCGGTTGGTGAGAACCATTTGTGAGTTGTTGTAGTTCTCCTCTTGGTTGAAGGGAACTAATGATAACTGTATCCAAGGATTTGCTATTAATGCCTCCGTATCCAAGGGAGATCCCTAACAAGTGGTGCCCCGCAGTGATTTGTATTGGCACTGGTAAGGTCATGTCTTTATTAATGACAGAAGGAGTGACTGAGTGCATTCTCAGCAAGCTTGCAGATGACACTGAGTGGTGCAGCTGTTGTGCTTCAGGGACAGGATACCATCCAGGCAGATCTTGACATATATCCAGTTGATTTGAGCAGTCACCAGCATCAGTAGGGGCTGTGAACTCAGAGCAGCCCTGCATGACTCGGACATATTGGTAGGTGAAACATCAGATACAAATCCACTGCATGCCCTTTCAGCCCTTTCAGCCAATTGTGTGCTGGGCTACACAAAAAGCGGTGTGGCCAGCAGGGTGAGGGAGAGGATTCTGTCCCTTTGGGAGACTTGTGAGACTCTTGTGAGACTCAGCCTGCAGTACTGAATCCAGCTCTTGGGTACCCAGCACAGAAAAGACAAGGACTTGTTAAAAGAAGGTGATGAAGATGATGAGTAGCCTGAGCACCTCTCCTGTGAAGACAGAGATTTGAGATTATTTAGCCTGGAGAAGAAAAGACTCCAGTAGAGATTTTATTGTGGTTTTTCAATACATCTTTTTCTTACATAGGTCTTTTATCGTTATTTCTTATAAGAAATAATGGTATTTTACCTGGGCCTTTAGTAGGGCTAGCAATTTAAAATTGAAATAGTGTCAGTTGAGACTGGCCATAAGAAAGAAATTTTGTGCTGTAGTGGTGGTGAGACACTGGAATAGATTCCCAGAGATGTGGATGCTCCRTCTCTGGAGGTGTTAAAGACAGGTGTTAAAGACCAGGTTGGATGGGGTTTTGAGTAACCTGGACCAGTGGAAGATGTCCCTGCCTGTGATAGAGGGTTTGGCCTAGACGAGTTTAAATGTCAAAAACTCTAAACCATTCTATGATTCTAAGTATCTTCCTTCTTCTGAAGAGATCCTTTTTTTTTTCTTTTTTTTCTTTTTTTTTTTTTTTTTTTTTTTTTTTTGCCCAAGGTAATAACAGTGTTCAAAAATTTTATAGTGTGCAATCTCAAGTTGACATGAGGGACACATACCGAGTCTCAACCCATGCTCTTGTTGATACCTCCAGAAGAAAATGCTGACAGAATTCACAAAATCATCACAGTACTACTCCCAAAGGCAATGCCAAGGCAAAATTGTTCTGCTGGAAATGCATCTGCAAAAGCTATGGACAAACTTTGCTGACTGGAGCGTTATGAACTTATACATAGACACATACTGCCACAAAGAAGAACACCAAGACACAAAGAAATGTTGCAGAGGCTGTGAATGAATGTTAAGAACCACTGGATCACTTGTCAATTTTAGCCAAGAGTTGTCCAAGAACATTGTTTTGTTGTGCTTGGTGTTCYTTACTTCCTCACCTCAATTTATTTGACTGAACTGTAAGTAACATCACTTTTTCAGTTCTGTTTTTGTGTGTGTGACTCYTCTTTATGCTGTAGTCTTTCCCTTGCATATCACACATGGAATCTTTCATGCTGGAAAATACTTCTAAGACCATTGAGTCCAACCTCTGACTGATGACCACCTTGTCAACTAGAGCATGGCACTGAGTGTCACATCCAGTCCTTTCGTGAACACCTCCAGGGATGGTGACTCCACCATCTCCCTGGACAGTTGGTTCCAATGTTTAACAACCCTTTCCCTGAAGAAATTCTTCCTGATGTCTAATCTGAACCTCCCATGGTGCAGCTTGAGGCTCTGTCCTCTTGTCCTGTCACTGGTAGCCTGGGAGAAGAACCCAGCCCCATGTTTCTACACACTCCTTTCGGGAGGTTGTGGAGAGTGGTAAGGTCTTCCCTGAGCCTYTCCAGACTACACACCCCCAGCTCCCTCAGCCACTTCTCATCAAACTTGTTATCCAGACCCGTTCTCAGTTCCATTGCCCTTCTCTGGACAAGCTCCAGCACCTCAGTGTCTTTCTTGTGGTGAGGAGCCCAGAACTGGACACTAGACTTGAGGTATCGTCTCACCAGAGCCCAGCAGAGGGGCACAGTCACTGCCCTGCTGATTCAGACCAGGATGGTGCTGCTTTTCTGGCCACGGGGCACACACTGGCCCATGCTCAGCCGCTGTCCAACAGCATCCTCAGGTCCTTTCTTGCCATCAGTTTTCCAGCCACTCTACCCCAGCCTATGGCACTGCAGGGAACTGTTCTGACCAAGGACAGCACCCAGCACTTGGCCTTGTTGAACCTCATGTGGCTGGTCTCAGCCTAAGTGAATGGATGAATACTGTCACATTTAAATTTGTTCTCAGACATGTTTTGTTGCCTTGCAGTATTCAAGGATTGTCATGGTTTACACAATCCTTGAATATGGTTTTTTCAGACTTCCATAAAACTTCCAGTAAATTTTGCAATTTTTWAAATTTGCTTTTCAGGTTTTCACATTAGTGACATGAAGAGATGTCCTTTTCCATTCAAGTTTTAWGGTGAGACACTAAACTCAAGGCTGTTAAACTGTGTTTAACATGTTTCCATGGCTGTTTCCTTCATCCATATACGTAGCTAAATTTTGTGTTTACAAGAGACAACTGAGATTCTGTAATCTGATAATCTATGTAATATGTGCCACTGACAATACCTGAGGTTGTGTGTGTTTATTCAAACATCTCTAGGAAGACCAGTAGTAGAGAATTCTTTATGGTCTTCAATAAGATGTGCCAAAATATTTTCATTGATAACTACCTTTCCTGGAAAAAGGAGAAAAAAAATAAGAAAGACACTCTATTTATAATTTTAGTTTGTTCACATTGGATTCTCAAACAAAAAATATTTTTATATTGAGTGGGAAAACTCTTTGTAAAAGTTGTGCTTTCACTGGTATCAAGCATATCCCTTCACTCTCTGCTTGACAAGCTAAATGGRTTGCATTTTTTGTCATTCAARATACAGCCTATTTTCCCAGCTTAAACRTTCCTCATGTCTTTTTCTGATTCTGTCTGATTTCAGTGTCTGTCATGGACATTGAGAACTGAATGCCATATGCTAGAAACAATCAYGGTAAAGCCAAATGCAGAGGTTATGTAATGTCCCTATTTATACAGCTAAAACCAGCATGTTTGCCATTTTGCTTGTACTGCTGCACTGAGAAATCATATTGCCCTATAGAGCACAGTCAATCCTATGTCTCAGCTGCAGAATAAATGCAATAGACATTAGTCACTCATGACCTTTCACCTTATATTTATTTCTGTCTGTGTATGCACAATTTGCTTGAGACAGAGTAGTCAAGACGTCCAGATCACAGAAGTGGATTCTATTATTTGCTACTCTTCCTATCTGTATTCTTTGCAGAGTGTACCAATGACAATTTGTACTTTTTTTTCAAATATCTGATATGTAGAATGTAGAGCACAGCATCAGTATCTTCACAATTCTTGTGGAGATACCATAATATACTTTCACATCAATAGTGTGGCTAGAGGTCTGTCATTCTCMTATGAGTCAGTGGGATGGTCAACAACAGACTGTGTAGGGTACCCCGTCTTGTGTTATTTCTGATAAAACAGATAGGCTAAATATTCAGTGCAAAGTTTTTCAAAATTTTCACCATTGCTTTCCAGAATTTTATCACTCCACTRTAGCAAAAAAACCTTATTTAAGAGAAAAAAGCACTTAAAATCATTGCGGTAAATATTTCCTGTGCTTTTTTTTCTTTCGTATTTTATTTTAATGCTTGTGGGAGTGAGCAGTGTTATCTTTACTCTGAAACATCTGTGTGCATCATCTGGCACACATTAKTAAATCTTTGCTCTGAAATCCTCTAAAAATCATTAAATTAAAAATATGAAGCAACTTTTCAAGGTTTCCCAGATGAGGCRCATTGAATGACAGCTTCAAGGATCTGGGGACTGAGTTAGGCATTTACACCCTCACTTCCCCCAGCATTAGGCTCCCAGTTATCAACCTCAGGCTGCAGCAGGGAGGTCACTGCTGACCCAGTGTTGTCAGGCAGAATGTCCCCTAGGCTCCTGCTGTGTCAYCTCTGGCAGTTACCTCTCTTGTGTGTTGCTGGCTAAGAGCACTGGGCATCTCCTGGCACTCATCTTCACTCAGGCCTCTGATTTCCAGAGTCTCCCTTCACTTCCAGGAAGTTGTTTTTTTTTTTCTTTTTACACACCCTTTTCCAGGCTCCAGTTTTCCTGACCCTAACAGTCTGTGGGCAGAAGCTCAATATGTCATCACTCTCTTAAGTTGTTTCTTACATCCCTTCAAGAATTGGGAAATGCTAATCTGTATGTAAACGGGGTGTTATCAATATTTACAGATATACCCCGTGACCCTTGCAGCTGCCAAGTAGCAGACTGCTTCCTGGGAATACAGAAGTTCTGCTCTGGACATCTACTCTCATACACAGGTATTCAATTATCTGCTGCCTGCTAGCATTCAGAGCAGAGCTATTTTTTCATCCGTGGCACAAGCAAGACTTTTTATGATTCAGAAGTTCTGTCGTGACTCACAGGCTCTTTTGATATGCAAGTATGATGCTTTAAATAGTGCACCATGACAGAAAGACAGAGCAGGCAAAGTGGATTGTCTGCTTTGAGAATCTTGGTCCCTGGTAAGTCACACTCATTCACACACTTTCAGTGTTAAAACACTGTAATTTGGGTTTTTTTCTATTAGATACAACAGGGAGGGAAAAAAAAAAATAACCAACCCACAACTAAGCCTTTGTAAAAGGCAGTTAATTTATGCAAATCAAATAGGCTCCTTTTTTCTCAGTCCTCCACACAGAGCTGCAGAAAAACAGCYGAGGCACCTACCACAGTTTCTCAGTGAGTGCTTCACTGTCTAGGGGAAGAGCTGTTTTATCCTATTGCTCTGTCAAGTGAGAGAGAAATGGGTGTCTGGACTACCAGGTAAGCAGCAGCCAAAAATGCTCTTTCTGCTCTGGCTGTGTCATTTGAGAAAGAGAACTTCTACGCTGTGACTCTACAACTGCACAGGTTTTGCTGTGTCCCAGCCCTAYAGCTTCCAAGGCAAATACAGGCATAAGCACCTGCTGGGTTGAGGGAAAAGAGAAGAAACTCTCTTACGTACCCAGGACAACTTCTGTAACTCCTACAGTATCAACACAAGTTTCTAATTTTATTCTCAAAAATGGGTGTAATAGAAAATGCTTCACTCTATTTTTTTTTTTTTTTGCTTTTAAAATGCCTTTTTTCCCCAAGAGACATAAGTAACACATTACCTCCTGAAAAGTCTAAGCGGTAGTCAATGAGTTTATAGCTGTACTTGCAGCAACTACAGACCTCCCAAGCCTGCAGGATTACAGGTCTCATATGTGTGCCATTCTTCAGTGGAGGCTCTGGGTAGGTGGATTCCATGATAAGGCCAGACAGATTTTGAAACTGTCATATCAATTGGTATCCAGTGTTGTAGTAATGACTGCCAAGAGGGAAGGCCACCTTCACTGCGCCGAAGGGGATTGCCAACACCCAGGGACAATCCCAAGCAGGATTATGCTCAGTTAGGTGGTGGTCTGGGTACAAGAGATGTGTGGCAACWCCTGGTTTCTAGGAAACACGTAGTTGCTCCAGAGGCATTTGCGCAGCACAGCCAGTGGTCAGGGGACAATGGGAAACTAACAAAGCTGGATTTGTCCGGGGTGTTCCAGAGCCATGTGCTAGCAAAACCTAGACCATTTTAAACAATAATTAACCATGTTCCAGTCATGCCAGGTCTGGTGTGTCACATCAGGGAAATTGTGCAGAAATGTAAAATACCCAAGCAAGCTTCTGACTGGAAAATGTCATGGACCTCTCAGCTACCCCTGCTGATTTCTTGCTGTGAGTGGTGATGCTTCTCAACACTGACCTCAAAGTTCTGCTGTTGTAAAACTTAAATCTTATGTTTAGGAATTTTGAATCACACTGGAACTGATAGGCTGTGATTTTGAAGTGGTTGCTGTTAGACTTCCTGATTTTACCCGTCTATATAATCATTAGATTGATTTAAAGAAAAAGGTATCAAATTATAAGGAAGGCTGATCTGCAGAGAAAGCCTCATTTGCATTTTGCACTCCTCAGCTGAGCAGTTGTTTAAACTGAAAAAGCCAGGCTATTTTGGCGCAGTCAAACTACAAAAGAGAAAGTGTGTTTTACATCACAAAATGAAACCGGGGTTTATACTTGCCTATATTTTTGACAGAAAAATACAGCAGAAATACAAGACTTTTATTACTGATAGGGACCCATTTCTTTCTCTAGGGAGAAAGAACGTTTATACTGTGAAGCAACTTTGTACAGTGAAGGAGCTGATCAGAAAAGCCAGACTGTAGTTCATTTTCTAGGCAACCTAATTGAACTAGTCTTGGGACTGAGAAGATACCTTTTCTAATACCCTGTAATGGTTAAAGACTAAGCAACTGATTAGTTGAAGGTTGTATTAATACTAACAGCAACTCAGTGTGCTTTAAACAAAAATAGCAACACCCACCAGAATTCGTTAACTCCTCACTGCCGAATAACTTCATTCACTTCCCACATGCAACCACCCACTTCCTTGGTAACTCATTCTTTTAAATCATGCTCAGATGAACCTGATTAAAGATAGTCTTGAGGGGTTTTTCAAGACTGTTTACATATTATATGCTTTTGCAGTGGAAGTGTGCCTGCTAAGACAATATCTATTTCACAAGGGGTATAGATAAGCTTGTATGTACAAGCCTAATCAGTGCTTCTGGGCCTGCTTTTTTYCCCTTTTTTCTGTCTGAAGCTTCTGAAATTATATGTTTCACKTAGCAGGAATTCTTTTTGTTGTGACTGTCCAATCTCCATTGGGTGCTTGCTTGCACAGCCAAAAACCAGATTTTTCATAGCTTTCTGCTCATCAGATCTCTAACTGAGGTATAAAAAGTTTCAGAGAGGCGGTTTCAATGTGGAGGATGTGAAACAGCTTATTATACTAGCCCTGAAACTCCTACTCCCAAAGTATTTTCTTAAAGGGCTTTTGAGATTTCTACTTGAAAATTTGAAATTTAATTTTAGCTCAAGAAGAGATCTCGAGGACAGTCTGAGGAGACAGAACTGAAGTCAGCCTGCCTCTTATAATGAAGTGGCCTCTACAAATAGTTGTTCTGTCAGGTTGTTCTTTCAGGTAATAAGTTGTCCTTTCATAATTATAGTTGCTGCAGGTCATATGCCTGTTCTCTAAGCCATTTCTAAGGCCCCAGTTATAAGAGACTGTGGCTGGACAGACTTTAGATTAAAAGTCTGGGAATTCAGTAACAGGAGGACAAAAAAGGAAAGGAGAAAATAAAAATTAGCTTTTTTCACACCTGTCCTGATTCCAGCCAGGGCAGGGTTAATTTTTGCAGTAGCCAGAACCCAGAAGTTATTCTATACCACCTCAATTCATTGCCAGGAGTGGGGGAAAGGCTCTCTTCTGATCACAGTTGTAGGTGAGCATTTTACCTGTGAATCACTTTCTTTTGTACATTTCTGTCAGTAGCATTGTTACCATTTCTGTTAATTTTCCTATCTCATTGCTGTTTCCAGTAAATTTGTTCTTATCTCAACCTGTGGTCTTTGCCTTTTGTGTCCCCAGCTCCCCTCTTTCAAGCAGTGCATTTTTTAGTGGGAGCACAAAACTGGAGAATACCATTCCTAAACAATAACACATCAAACTCATTTCCTCATTTCCCTCTGTAAGAGGAGGCTGCAATAAGACATCTACCATGAGCTCAAATTATGTATCACTGCAGCTGCAGGAGTAAGGGGAGAGTAAGACTGCATTTGTAAGGCTTGTGACAAGTACTGTGAATAGCATGTTAAAGAAGGACCCAAAGAATAAATTGATGATTTTATTCTGGAAAAAAAATTATTCCATTGTTCTTAACAAAATAGAAGGGAATTTTTTCCTTGTATAATTCCCTTCCTTCTGTCTTGGGACGCTGGGTAAAACTGTTTCTTCATTATTTCTAACATTACTTCTACAGGTGCTTTGGCAGATACTTGAGAAATTGGTTGGTTTTGTATTTGAAAGACAGGGCTTGAAAGATTAGTTTCTGCTTTCTGCATTAAGGAAGCTCTGTAGAATTTCTGTATGCATCRTGTATGTTTCCATACCATTCCTCTGCTTCAGAGTAACATCCTTTTCTTGTGGGTTTTTTTTATTTATGAGCTAACTATTTGGGCATTGTGGTTAAGTTTTATTTCTGTTCTTAATAATGGGGAAATCCTTCTCTCATGTCTCATATCAGCTCATAAAAATACATAAATTCAGGCTAAACTGAATTTTCCTTTCAAGATTCTTAGTGCTGTGTTTCTACTGAGCCTGGCACATAGAGGCCACCTTGCCTCATGGATTGGTCCTTAATGACTTGAGCTGACTGGTTTAAAATCAGGCTTTGTTTTTTTTTTTTTTTTCCAGTCAGTCCTTTTGAAGGTTCAGTGAACACTAAAGGAGGAACACCTATTCAGGAATCTAAAGTATTATTACAGGTATTTTCTTTTGTATCTTTCTCTGACTTAACAAACAAGTGTGGTTTTTTGAATCATATATTTTCAGCTCTTGTGCAATAGGAGAAATAAGGGAAAGCACTTTGCATTTTATTTTCTGAAACTACATAGAAATGAGAGTGGCTAGAACTACTGCTAGGATGGTACATATTGACTATTYCATAGAATGATCATTCATTGCATTCAGGAAAACTTGATGGATAGAAAGCAGCAAAAGAGACATTCTGCAGATTATGATYCCTAAGACTTTGTTTATTATGTACAAATTTCAGTATCTTGCATAATACAGCTGCCACACGAAAGGATAAAATGCAGCAAAATTTCTGTTGAATAAACATGTCAGGTGATCTTCCATCTGGCCTTGGGAGYTACAAGAATTTGGCACTGGCTCCCACTTTCCAACCACCCAATCTCTAAAAAAAGTAAGCAYTTCACAGCTGAAGAAAACACCATGTAGCTCAATTTGTGTTTACTTCAGATGAATTCCTGTTTTATTTCTGCAAATGTAAATTCTTTGGATTAAGTTTTACTGCACAGAATCTTCCTCCAGTGGCAACAAATACCCTTGGTAAATTCTTGATGACTGCTCCCCATCACTACCTTYTCTTTCAGGTGTCCAGGATGTCTCTCTCCTTGATTTTAACCCACACTGATGGTCAGCCAACAGGTGTGTGGTTCCTCAAAATGGCTTTTGCCCTTTTTTGAAGGCAGTTGTGACACTTTTTCCAGTTGTTGGGGTTCCCCCTGATATCTACAAACTTGGAAAGCCAATGGAAATTGGTTGTACAAGGACATCAGCTACATTCCTCAGCACCCTGAGGTGTAGCAGGGCAGGTCCCAGGAAGTGTGTGGRTGTTAAGTGCTCCTGCATAATCCCTGACTTGACCATGACAGTWGGCTGGTGGCTCCTCTCCTCCTTCACTGAGTGCAGAGGTCTGGCAGACTTTGCTGGTGACAACMAGCAGGGAGGTGAAGACCTGCCTTAACCATGTCTGCTGTCATTGAATCACCAACCTCATCCTGCAATGATCAGCCTCCTGTGACTAATGTAGTAGTAAAAGCATCCACTGCCTCTTGTAAGCCAGTGGAATTTTGGGTTCCCTTATTCTGCTTCTACATGCCTTATTCATTCCTTCTCTGTATCCTGCCCCTGTCCCCCACCTGAATATGCATTTTTTTGTTGAGGATGGGTCACAAATTTCTTGCTTTGTCAAGCTGGCCTCCTGATACGTCTCCTTGATTTCATTAATAGGACCATTCTTGTACTTGGAGAGTACTGTCCCTGAAGGCTACCAAGCTTTGCTGGAATTCCTTCCCCTTCAGAGATATCCCCTATAAGATCCCTTCCACAAGTCCTCTGAAAAATGCAAAGTTCTTGTGCTAGATGTCCAAGGTCTGTTCTCTGATGATGTTCTCCAGCCAGACCTCCCAAGTCCAGAACAGAAAATTTAGGAATCAGAAGAATAAAACCCTTAGGTCCACCATAGGATCAGTTTCAAGACCACCTAAGGAACCTCAATGTGCACAAGTCCGTGGGACCCAATAAGATTCATCCATAGGTCCTGAGGGAGTTGGCAGATGAAGTTGCTARGACACTATCCATGTTTTTTGAAAAATCATAGCAGTCAGGTGAAGTCCCAGATACTGGGAAAAAGGACATAAACCACACATTTTTAAAAAGAGGTAAAAAGACCCAGGGAACTAAAGACCAGTCTCACTTTAGTGCCAGGCAAGATGATGGAACAAATTCCTTTGTTAAGGCACACGGAAAACGAAGAGGTGACTGGTAACAGGCACTGTGCTGCTACAAAGGGAAATCATGCATGATGAATTTGGTGACCTTCTAGGATGGGGCTACAACACTGGATAAGGGCAGAGCAAACCCTTAGCATTCTATGATCACCTTTGCTTATACGGAAAAATGTTCTCTCCATGATTAACAAGTTTGTCATCCACAAATACTCCTTGGTCTTCTCTGCAGAGCTGCTCTCCAGCTGGTCARCCCCTGACCTATGCTGGCACTTGGGGTTATTCCTCATCAGGTGTAGCACCCTACACTTGCCCTTGTTTAACCTCACTAGGATTCTCTCCACCCAAATCTGCAGCCTATGAAAGTCCAGCTGAATGTCAGCACAGACTCACRTGAATCAACCRTTCATSCCAGTTTCATATCATCAGCAAACTTGCTGAGGGTACACTCTATCCCTTCATCCAGYTGACAGAATCACAGAATRTGCTGAGTTGGAAAGGACCCACAAGCATCATTGAGTCCAATCCTGGCCCTGCACCATTCCYGAGATGSCTCAGAGTATTGGCCAAGTGCTTCTTCATCTCTGYCAGGTTTGGTGCTGYRTCCACTTCCCTGGGGAGCCTGTTCCAGTGCCCAGCCACCCTCTGGGTGAAGAACCTTTTCCTCATATCCAGCCCAAAYCTCTTCTGACACAACTTCAGCCCATTCTCTAWCCCTGGTCRCTGCAGAGAAGGGATCAGTGSCTGCCCCTCTGCTTCCCYTCATGAAGATTTTGAAGACTGTGATGAAGTCTCCGCTCAGTTTCCTCCAGGCTGAATAGACCAAGGGTTTTCAGCTGCTCCTCACAAGGCTKCCCCTCAAGGCCCTTCACCATCTTTGTGGTCCTCCTTTGGACACTCTCTAACAGCCTRATATMTCTTCTTTATAGATCCTGATCCCATCAAATACCTTTGAGGAGTGACAACTCCCTCTCTCCTTCCTGTCAAGAGTTTCASGAATAAGCATGCTCCTAAAGCACTTGTTAATTGGCTTTTTTAGGGTAGAAATGGCAGWAATAGTATCTTTCCCCATTGCCACAGTGCTCAGAGCAGGTAACAGGGGCTCAGACATGTCACACTTACTCTTTGTAKTGAATTTGCAAGACCTTGGGCCTGAAGCTTGTCAGTCCTGTTCTGGTTGAATTTTTGTTGACCTGCAGCTTTCTTTTTATTGTCTCAGCTGTGAAAGCAATTCCTCTGATTGAGCAGGTGCTGGTGATGAATCTGTTTTATTTGCATGTAGTACACATAACATTTTTCTTATAGGTAACAGTAACAAGCAGTYATTCTATGCAGAATGGGATAATTACACCTCTGACACAATGACATAAGGCAGAGAAACCCAGGTCTGATGCAATAGCAGAGGCCTTGAAAAGCAGAGATGCACAATATGATGCAGAGGAGTACAGGCATGAAGTGATAGAAAGTGGGGAACAAGCTTGGCACTGGAGAGAGACTCTGCAGCTATAAACAACTCTCCTGTGATCAGTTGAAGAAATGCAGACCCAGAGCTGGCCAGAACTGGTTTTAAAGATAACAAAGAGAACAAATAAATGACAACTGCCATACATAGAGAGCACCATATATAGTAAATTTGCATGTAGCATCATGCTACATACCACTGAAGAAAAAGGAAAATGTAAAAAAAAATATATTAGCAAATGTGTACAAGTGGCCTCAAGTGGCTCCTGGAGAGACAAAGAAGAAACAAGTGATATCTGGATCTCTTTCCTCCTGAATGATTAATGAGGCTGACAACTTCTGACAGTACCCTCTCTAGGGGCCCAAATCTGTTGACTTCAAGATACAGGGGAGCAGTGGGAAGATGAGCTCTAGAAAARGGGGGATAAAAACTACAGAATGAGGATGTTTCCATTTCAATTTTATTGTTGTCAAAACTTTTCCATGTCGAAGTGATTTGACTAAAATACTATACATCTTCTGTAATGATTAGGTCCAGATCACAGAATCATAGAATCATTAAGATTAGAAAAGACCTCCAAGATCACTGAGTCCAACCTTTGACTTAACACCACCACGTCAACTAGACCATAGCACTAAGTGCCATGTCTAATCATTTCTTGAACACTTTCACTGAGCAGCTTGTTCAGTGCTCGACAACTGTTTTTAGTAAAGAAATTCTTCCTGTTGGCTAGCTTGAACCTCCCCTGCCTCAACTTGAGACTATTTTCTCTTGTCYTGTCACTTGGTGCCTGGGAGAAGACACCACCCTCACCAGGCTACARCCTCATTTCAGGTAGTTGTAGAGGGTGATAAAGTCCCTCTGAACCTCCTTTTCTCCAGACTACACAACTCCAACTCCATCCAATTCCTCATATGACTTACTCTCTAGACCCTTCTCCAGCTTCATTACCATAAGAAAATTTTTATTATAAAAAAAAATGCCGCTGGCAGACTGCTGCATGCAGTTTCTCATTGGGATATGTCTTTCTTATTGGATGCTTGACTACCGCACATTCATCTACAAAATGGACCTTGAGCTTACTTAGAGCTTCTAGCAAGGGAGCACAGCTACCACACACCCTTGACCAATGAACAATACCATGTCTATTGGAGAGGCTGTCCTCAATAGGCAAGCACACAGCATCAGGAAGAACACATATGGAATGTTGGGGAAGAAAGCAAACACCTGCCTAAGCTAGCCAGATCAGTCAGATCAACCCATGCATATCAGATCTCAGCCAGATTACCCTCACAGCCAACAGATGATTAAAGATTCATGAGTTAGATTTTTTTTTAATTTCCATCATCCTAACAATAAATTTCTAACTTTACTTGTACGTAAGTTATGGTTCCCCTMCCCCATAAGCAGGATTTTGAGTATAATGCTGCAACAGCTGTCAGGTMATAGGGAATGGAGCCATCTCAGAGGGACAGGGTGCTGTCTGCAGCAGGGCCTGCAGCCTTTGCTGAAGGCTTTGCTATGATGATGGTTGTGGGGGCCTCCTGTTAGTTGTAAAGTAAATTTTGATCTTTTATAGTTTGTGAAAACACAGTCAGAAAAAGTTTGTTCTACTAAATCTGTTTACCGTACAAGGCTGAGATATAGATACAGTCTAATTAATCAGAAAATGGTACAGTTAGACCTCATGGACAGGCTACCTGCTTTGCTAAAACCAGTTTTGAAACTGGTTTTTGAAAYCAGAGCTTTTGAAAGTCATCTGCAAGATTAATTGTATAATAATGTAACCATTGTTCTCACAATAGTATTTACATTCTCTGAGGCCTGTGAAGGATTTGAATATTAGTGYGCATGACACTGTAAAATAGATTCATAATGGCAGCTAACACGTGATTGTAAAAGCAATTATTTGTGAGAAAAGTTTGCTCCTCAGGTGTTCCCTGCAGTAATGTTTGTCTTGTGTCCCTAGCGTATTAAAGTATAAAGACCATTGTGACGACATAAACAGCAGTACATTTTGGTGGTGTTGCAGCTGTTTTTSTTAGGCATCTGTGCATTGCTGTGATGGGAGCAGGAAAACCTCAAAACTTCCAGACTGTTTTTACTTATGTTCAAAACTAGGCAAATGCTTAGCAGCTAAAAATTATTCATCATTAGTCAGGCCTGATGTATATCATACCACATGTCTGATACTCCTTTCTGGCTCTTGATATTCACAAGGTTAACTGGTTTTAAGTCTCTGAGGTCAGGATGGCCAGGCTCAGGACCACTGTGATAAAAGAAAAGAGAAACAAATTTGGCAGGTTTGGCCCAAAGTATTGTTTACTCCTTTTGTYAGTCAAAAGGACCGGTCTACTGTGGTCCTTCCAGACATGTGTAACTGATTTTCTAGAAGGGTGTTACCTGTTAGGTGACTGCTATTGATTCCTTCTAATAGTTGCCCACTGGATATCACTGTCTTAGTTCTACTGTTTTCGTGCAACAAACTTTACAAACTCTGTAGCTTCTAACATCAGTCAGTCTTTTGACTGATGTTAGAAAACAAAAGTTACTAACAGCTCTGATGCCTGGGGTAGGTAAGAGAGGGTAAGAGGTAAGACAGGCAATAATTTTAATTTCATTTAATAAAGCATGTGAAGCAATGCACAGTTTTGGCTGCAGCAACACCATGRCTTTTTTCAGAGAAATAAGAATAATATTAAAGAATTTCAGCCCAGTCTAGATCAAACCTCAGAAGAGACACAGCTCTGCCTGGTTTGATGCTGAAGAGATTCTACAGAAAGAGAAAGAACAGAAATCCTCACTTTCACCAAGTACCTCCCCCCACAATCTCTCACACCCAAGTTTGGGGAAACTCCGGGCAGAACAGAAACACGAAACATGTCCTCGGAATCTAACACAGGTTTTCTGAGTTCATGTATTTTATTCTCTGACTCATCCTTTTCAATCACTTTTCATTAATCAAATTCATCCCTGCAAATTTGGTAGAGAAAAACATGTCATCATTAATTCAAAGACCAACATAATTATTTAAATTTTTTGGGGTGCAGTTAAATACATATTTTCAAAATTGTAGATTGAGGAGTATGGGAAAAAAAAAGGTTTCTACTCATCATAAAAAGGTCCTACTATACATTTCAAAAATTACTTCATCTTTGYTTAAATGGAAAAGGAAGATAGCAGTTTTGGGTTTCCACACAAAATAACTGGAACTCCTATAGTCTACAGGATTTAAAATGCTGAGTACTTTTAATTGTTTGTTTTTTTAATTCCAAGTATTGTTTGAGTTGTCTTYGTTGGGTATCACACCACAGAAATGCTAAAGGGCATGTATGTCATATATAGCATTGCATATGTGAACTGCAAGAATTCAAACAATTTTTTAAACTCCAAATAAGCTTACACTATAAAGGAAAAGAAAAGAATTGGATTTTCAGAAGGATGACATGTCTCACCTTGTAGTTTAACTTCTGGGAAAGATCAGTGATGACCATGTCRGGAAACAGCTTAGCCAAAATCAAAAAGTAACAACCAGGCAGCAGCAATTATTTCTAGAGATAATCCTAGCTTGGGGCTAGTAGGGTTTGACATACTTCCAAATGAATGAGACTTCAGTTTATATCCCTTATTTTTATYCAAGCTCGTGAGTCCCCAGTTTTACTCCACACCAGCTTTGGATGTAGACAAGGAGAGGTGGTCATCAGCCAATGTTCCCCCAAGCCAGCACTCTGCTTACAACACATATTGGGGTAGAAAGAAATCTTCTTTATCCTGACTGGATGCCA
This sequence comes from Alauda arvensis, assembly GCA_902810485.1. Classification (NCBI taxonomy): domain Eukaryota; kingdom Metazoa; phylum Chordata; class Aves; order Passeriformes; family Alaudidae; genus Alauda; species Alauda arvensis. The sequence continues at coordinate 540,929 of CADDXX010000187.1, forward strand.
AAAGCCTCTTTGGATCCCTCAAAATCACACTAAGCTCCCTACCATCTTTTCTTGCTACTACTTCTTTCTGCTACAAATTTCAGTTTACATTTGGCAGCAACGAAGGAAGTAAAATTTAGTATGTTCCTATTACTAGAACATCAAAATACAATTTTTATCAACAGTCCAGAGAATCCCTGTAATATTGTGGGTGAGATTTACTGTGCCTTCAGGAAAAAATCTTATAGCTAGCTGCAGCATTCCTCTGTTTCTCACTGTCCACCAAAATGCACTAATCTGGCACCATGTCCAGCTCTGATGTTAATACAGTCACAGCCCCACAGACATGAGCATTTTCAGTTTTAAAACTAGATCTGGATTACATGAAATAGGCAGCCTCAACTTCCATTTTGCAGTCACGGTCCAGCAGACACTTAAAATGCAAGTTTTCTCCTCAGCTAAGACTATTTTCCATGAATTACAGTCAAGTGAACTTTTGTTCTTTCTAAAAAGAGCTGTACTGAGACAGTTTAAAGAATTGTGTTGTATAGATACACAACAGAATTACTACGGCACCTTAGTTCCAACCTTGCTTCAAATGTTTTCTCATTCTTTCAGAATGGTTGTATACCAAAAGTAGTTAAAGATCTGGAGGCTTCTTTGCAAAGTGATTTTGGAAAATGGTGCCCTGTATTTCCTGATACTTGAATTTCRTCTTTTTGGCAAGGCTTTATAAGATAAGACATATTTTCACATTAGCCAACTGAAACTGAAGAACTAAGAGAAKGTATGGTGTTGCGTACTAACACAGGCCAAAGTGCCTTCTTTACACTTCCAAAAAGTATGCAATAAGTAGAAGCAAGGGGAAAAAAGGAAGATACTTTCTCAAAGGCTGATCTCAGCCATCATAATGGTCCTAGACCAGCTAACCAAGTGGAACTGCTGCTGCTCCAGTTTTGTCAGACAGTGATATATCTGAGTGCACCTCCTGCAGGCAAAGCACTTCACTAGCAGACATCCCTTTATGATAAGAATAATCTATGGACATATGAGTTTTAGGGTAATACAGGTCATATACTGATGATATATACCCATCTTTATGCATTTATAATGGGACAAAAGATGTGGAGATCACTCCATGATTTTTCTTTAGGTGACCATGCACAATTCAGGATGATGTACATGCTGTAAATATTAGCCCTACAGAAGAACAGCTCTGGGGGGATTAGTTGTTAGTGTTGGGATGATAGCTCCCAACTCTGGTCAAGAAAGCCCACATTTGAYGCAGCCCCAAATGCAGTGAGATGGTGGCCCTTGCTGGGCAGGGGCTGCTTGGGTGGTTGTTGGTTGGTGGCAGTGTTACAGCTTGGTAGGGCTGGGGGCAAGGGTCTCCCTTCACCACCAGTGACCCCATCCTGTCTCCCTCTGGGCATTGATTCCCTCCTGGCCTCTCCAATCTGGACTTCCCAGTACAGTGGTGATCCTGGAGACACTCCTCAGGTTAGGTACGAACCTGCTGAGGGCTGGCTGACCCTGTGCCAGCTGTGTGACAGGGAGCAACAGTGAACTTCATGTGTCGAGGAGTCAGCACAGACAGGCTCCCCAGGCACAGGGGTGTTTTTGAAAGTCTTATCTTACATACGGAGAATGTCCTTTGGACTTGTTTGGTCAGCTTTTTTTTTCCAGTTTGTCATCAGAACTGGCCTGTAGATATGAGATTAGAGATAACCTGCTGTGGGATACAGCAACAGCAGCTTGGAGCTAGGCTGAATTGCAAGAAGTGTTTCTATTGGCATCACTTTTTGAAGAAACGAAGTTATTTTGGCAAGGTAATTCTTTTTGGGGGGTTAAGAAGGGAGTAAAGCTGTGAAAGGTGACAATCTCAGAATCTGTGCAGAAGTTAAGTTTTTCCAGTCACCATGGTTACTTGCTTCTGAGCCAGAAACAGGGAGGGAATGTATAATTTAGATCTTTAAACCAGCCTGCCTTATTGAAAMTATATTGTGCTCTTAGTTGGACCCACTTCAGTAAAATTGTTCAAAGGAACAGGCCTGCATTTGATGTGAAATACCATAGACATTAATCAGAATAATTAATCACTGCACTCTACAAACAGCAATTGTAAAAAATGAACTGACCGRGCCAAAGTGGRTTTGTTGGGGTGTTTTTTTTAAGGTGGCAYAAAACCAGATTTGATATTTTTCAGAAGGTGAATTAAGACACCAGCACAAGGCCATGAGCACTATTTAAGCTCTTAAAGCAAGTGTTTTGTGGTGCATGGAATATTTTCTAGACCTGCTGCATTGATGCGTTTGGCCTTGTAGCTGTTTCTGCAACAGGAAAAAAAATGCTAATAAGGAAGGCAGTGTCTGAAAGATATGATTAGGAAAATATTATTGAAAACAGTATTTCTGCTTATTAATTTCTATCTACTGGCTAGAGAAAGGACATGCTTTTTCTCTTCTTGTCCATTTGCTCAAACTCTCATCCACTCGCTCCCAATTAGGAAGGAAAAGAGCTGGTRATTCTGGGAGAGGAAGGTGTCCCTGCTCATTTTAGGGAGGGTKGTAACTAGATGATTTTTAAGGTCCCTTCCAACCYAAATCATTCTGTGTTTCTGTGCTACTTTCTGTACACCAGCAAGAGCTTTCAGAAACAGATTTTCCAATATTAGTATCCAACTCCTAAATGTTATATTACATCTCTTTACAAAACATATCTTGTTCCATATCTGTGCATTTTACTTTGTTCCATATACAATTTACTTACATGGTGGTCTGTACCTTTTATTGCTGAGCCTTTCGCAATTCAGGAAACACTGTGGATCAAATTCAAATTTTCCTCAGAAACAATCTACTCCCAACTTTTAATAGAGACCTAGTCACTATCTTACCCGTTTCAAAAATTACTAGGGATGTGCCTACTTAGATTAGGTGTCAAGAACCCTAGATATTTTCTGTGATAATGAATATTTACCTCATTTAATTCAATATTAATGTTGTTACTAAATGAGAACAGCATGAGAAAAGGTGTAGCTTTTAAGTGTGTTTTCATTTCATGCTCTTGATTTGGTCTTTAATTATAAATGCATTGTAATTCATGATTAAACCATGGTGAAGTCATAGTTATGATTGTGACCGTACATTTGATTTTGACACTTTTATGATTTACATTATGTAAAGGAAGAGTTCTGAACACTGCTGGTGCAGCTAATCCAGTCACCACATTTACTGCAGCTAAGGCAAGTGATTCATGAACTAAATTGTGAACAAAAACGAACTTTTCATATCTTCCCTAAACAGTAAACAATAAAAAACACATAATTTGTTTTAAGCAAATCTTAGACTTTACCTATGATGGTTCAATTGCAAATATCTTTCAGCAGAGAAGAGCAATGATGCCCACCCACAATGTAATGTTATAAATTTAGAAAYACTTTTCTACTGTTACCATAGAAATCATTTAAGTTTGCAACAAAAAAATTATGGGGGAATTTAGGGAAGATTTAACAGATGCTGTTAAATTTCATCTATTTTGTTTTCAATGCACAAAATACCCTTAGAGTCAAAAAACAGTCAAGTTAACAGAGGAGGGATGTTTGAAATCTTYAGCTCTGCCTGAGAAAAGTCTAGAAAAACAGAAGAATTGCTAGTAGCTGTCTTATCCAACTCACCTGTGTCCACCTGTCTTACACCACTGGAAGATGAATCCTTCAGCTCCCAAGATTTGGGTCATAGAATTTACTTTTGGGACGAACAGGAATGACACATATTTGATGGGCTGAAAAGAGCTTTACCTCCAAACCTTACTTGAGACTTAAGACCTCCTTAGGTRCAATGGGCTTTCCAGCAAGAAAACTTCACATCAGAACATACACTGAAATAACAGCTTTTCAAAACAGCTTCTGTATGACTAATTTGGATAAACAAGCATTTGTGGATATGGTTGTGAGTCATCTCATTATATGAGATTCCATGTGAACCACAAGGTCTTCCCAGCAGGAGAAAGTTTGATCTGAGTGCCTACAATGCAGAAGGCTTCRTATTCAAAATCACCTTTAGCAGCGTAAAGGTTTGAAAATGTCAGATCCAGGCACCATTAGATTCAATAATGAGATTCCCACTGAGTTTTATACAGCCTGGATTTGATGCARTGCTTACAYAGGACCAGGGTCTTTTCTGCTTCTCACCCCACTCAGCCAGAGAGGAGGCTGGGGAAAGGACACTCCAGGTTTCCCCTCTCACTGACCCCAGCTGACCAAAAGGATATTCCACACCATATGAAACCATGCTAAGTATATGAAGTGGAGGCAGAAAAAGGAAGTGAAGGACATTTGGAGTGATGGYATTTGTCTTCCCAAGTCACCATCACCTGTAATGGGGCCCTGGTCTGCTGGAGAGGGATGAACACTTGCCTGCCCATGGGAAGCAGTAAACTAATTCCTTGTTTTTCTTTGCTTGTGTTTGTGGCTTTTGCTTTACCTTTCTCTTTACCTCTTGCTGTACATTTTACACTGTCTTTATCTCTACCCATGCATTTTCTTTTTAATTCTGATTTTCTCCCTTATCCCACCGGAAAGTGAGGAGGAAAGAGGAGAAGTGGGAAGAGCAGAATGAGCCAGTGGCTGTTGGGAGCTCAGTTGCTGGCTGGTRTTAAGCCCTTTAAACCCTTTTGGTCTTTMAAAAACATAAATCCAACCACTGTASTGTACCAACTACTAGGAAAAAAAAAATAACATTAATCCAGCCAAAAAAAGGACACCTGAGATAAATGAACAATTCCATATGTCTCAGAAAGTCCTTTAGTACTTCAGAAGGAGACCTGGTGCAGTGCTGTCCTATAAAGTTGCTCTATATGGTAATATGGACCACTAATACTAAATAAAACAACATGATGGCATGTATTTGAATGTTCTCATGTACATGGCTATCTGCTAGAGATCACCAATCAAAGTGTGAAATTAATTTTGAAAGAAATAAGAAGGAGTGGCCAATAAAGAGTTTTCAGGTCTCTATTCCTAAGCACTTCTGATTGCACCTTGATTGCACCATCTCATGACCTCTCTCAAACTTAATGTTCTCCAGAATAGACACAGACAGACAGACAGACAGACAGACAGACAGACACACACACACACACACACACATTCACATTCATGAAGTGAAGGAATTGAGGAACCTCTGAAAGAGAAAAAGGCAAACCACAAACTCAAAGCTGCTGCTGTTCTCAAACTCAAATGATTCCAAATAACCCAGTCCTAAATAAGGCACCTTACAGGTATTTTTGTTGACAGTATTGCAATTGCTGATTAATGAAAAAGACATTAATTATTTTAGAAATACAGGTTCAAACCTTTCTTTCAAGGAAAGAACTGCCAATCATGCATTATACCCCTTCATGAACACAGTGACTTACTTTTATTGAGAGGCAAACATTTCATTAGATTGGTACATATGGATCCCCAGGTGTATGTTGATACAGTTTCTTACAAATTTGTTCAGTGTCTGTCAACAAAGGTCTACACTGAAAGTTTTACAATAATTTATACTTTTGGCAGTTAGAGCTGAGTTTGCTGTGACATTGAAACAATTCAGAAATCACATTCAGTACGTGAATGTCCTGGGTCTGGTTGACATGGAGCTGACTTGCTCCACAGCAGCCCACAGGTGTTACCCATGGCAAAGCCCTGCTCTTCTGGTAGCAATTAAACAGCTCCTGGAAGTGGCAAGTGAATTTCTCTTTTTTATTTGCACTGCCCCAACATGCATTTTTTACTTTATGTTTTACTGTAAGGGTTAGGATTAAGGTTAGGGTTGGGTCTCAATTTGCTGTCTCTATTAAGGTGTAATTATCTTACAAATCTCCTTGCCTTTCTTTTTCCTTTTCCTATGTTGCAGAGGAGGAAGCTAACTACCAGCTGTGTGAGCATTTGGTTCTCAGTTATGGCTGGCCCACCATGGTAAATGAGCAGGTGATTTTTGAGAAGGAATTCATGACAGAGACAGACYAGCTCTCTAACTCTTTTCTATGTACATTTTTTTTTTCCTAACTAAAGAGAAAACTAAAAATTGTGTTGGTCCTGAGAAGCTGCTGTGCAAAATGAGATCTCTCTGTTAAATGTCATTTGCTGGCAACACKTTTTCATTTTCAGGCTTCTTTCTCTGTCAACAAATCTACACCAGATTCTCCAAGATTTCTGGGAAAATTAATGAGGTGAGTTTAATCTAACTATGTGTAATCCTTTGATTTGTGTGATTTATAGTGTTTGTGTAGTGTTTACTTGTTTGGTTGGTTGGTTTGGGTTTTATTTTTATTTATGTACATATGTTCTAATAAATTAAATATTCACATTACAAGAGGCCAACACACAGTATGAGGTTGTCCACTCTTGACTTCTGGAAACTCAGCACTTGCCTACTTGTGTCACTGCAGCTGCAGGTGGGTTAACCAGGCTGGGAAGTACAGCCTTTTAAGCTTTCCCTAAAAACAAACCTCACATTAAAAGCAGGATTTCCAGCTCAGGTATTTGCCCTTGATCCCATCCTCCTCCCCTCAGGAGCTTGCTGGAAGTGTAGATGATGTGAGTCGCAGCTCAGCGCACAGATCAAGGGGAGCCGCATCCCTGGGAGATAAAAGCTGGCCAGCCAGCTCCAGGGAATGAAAACAAAGCCTTTCGCGGTACCCAGCCTGATGTATCACCGARCAGTGTGAAGAGAACTTGCAAGCAAACTTTTTCACTTTGTTACAGTGACACCTGGTGTTGCAAGATTGCTTTTTCGAGAGAGRAAAGTGAGGTAAAAGCAGCCACAGAAAGGCTTGTACTTTGGCACTGACAAACAAATGTTCCAATTTGCAAACTCACGGGATTTTTTTCAGCACTGCTTTCTTCGTTCCACACTTACTAAGTGGGGAAAAAAAAAAAAAAAAGGGGAGGTTCTGTGACTTCGTGCATCTACTCTAGGTGATGATGATTCATGTGTGCATTATACCCTGAAGCAACAACTGTCACAGAGATTTGGGGGCCTTCTCTACAATGAGACAGCAAAACAGTCCTCTAAATATAAATGAAAAAAAACTCGAACCCAATTCGTCATTAAAGTATGCAAGCATGAAGCCCACAGGGCTATCCTGATGTCAAATCAATTAGGAAAGATATATTTAACTACCAGTACAGTTTACTAGTGATCAGTAAATCAAGCTCCCTTGTAACATCACTTACCTTTAAGAAGGAACACACCATTCTGTCCTGGCTTCAGCTGGGGTAGAGTTAATTTTCTTTACAGAGGCTGTCATGGGGTTGTTTTGAGTTTGTGCTGAACACAGGGTTCTTTACACAGAGATAACTTTTATTTTTCAGCAGAGCTTAACATAGCCAAGGCCTCTTCTGCTCTTGGTGCTGCCACAGTGGTACGGTATGGGTGCTTGGGGGACCCAAAGTGATCAAAGGGATATTCCAGATCATCATCCTCACGATATAAAGTGGGGGGAAGAAGGAGAAAGAGGGGACATTTGGAATTATGGTGTTTGTCTTCCCAARTCAACATCATGTGTGATGGGGCTCTGCTCTCCTGGAGATGGCAGAACAGGTGCTTGCCTGTGGGGAGAAGCCAGTTAATTCCTTACTTGGCTTTGCTTGTGTCTGTGAGTTTTGCTTTCCCTATCAAATTGTCTTTATCTCACCCCACKAGTTTTCTAGCCTTTCCCTTTCTCTCCCCGGTCCTGTGGGTGGGGCAGTGAGTAAGTGGCTGCCTGGGGCTTGACTGCTGGCTTGGATTGAGCCACAACACATTCCTCAGTTGCAGACTAACAAAACTCAGAGCTATGGTTGTTAAGCAGYAGCTCAGTGAAGAAAAGATCTACACTCAATAGGGTCACTAATGGTAAAATGCTTTAGTGTTAAGAAAACCAAAACAGCCCTGAACCCTCCAAAAAAACCCAAACAAAAAAACCCAAACAAAAYCTCACTAAAAAGTTTATCAAATTACRAAGGTAAAGTAGTTATAACTGTGTTTTGTTACTGTGACTGGTCTAGCTTCAGTTTTGTGAGTGGGGTTCTTCATCTGAATCGTTCTTTTTCAGATCATTTCCATTTAGGCCCCAGGAGAAGAAGTATCGAACAGTAATTACTGTYCCTTGTAAAGTCTCCTTTAAATTGCTTTCATTTCAACAAAAGTTAAATTATCTCAAACAGCAACAAGGTATTTAATTCCTTGGAACCTGCCGAAAACCTCAGCTGACATGCTGGGAGGCAAGAAACATAAACTTGTTGTCAGGCTGATTAGAATAAAGCTCGAGGTTTATTATTTGAACTAATTTCCATGCACATTACAGTGACAGCTGAAGACTGCAGAGTTGAAGAGAGGACAGGTGTAGGCTGTGTGAACTACTGTACTTCCATACTCACAAYTGTTTCCTGCCACACCCTCTTCCACTTCTTCCCACCTTGCCTCCACCCTCAGACTCTAAACGGCTTACTGACAATAAGTTAGTGATGGAACATTCCAGAATGGAACAATCTTATACCTGTATTACTTASAGAAAAGTCATAATACAATCTTTATATTGTAAAACTAATCTTATGCTTTAAAATGATCACAAGGAATTTGCCTTATTGTCAGTAAGACTAAACTGCTACTAAAGAGTGATTTTCTTTGGAGAATGAGATATTASCCATTTCCAGAGAGACTTCAAAAAYCTTTGTCATGTAGGCAATAGTAAATCTGCTGTTGCATAAAAGAAGTTTTCTGGGTTTATGTGGCTTATTTTTCCTTGGCTATGGAAGGTTTGGTATTATTCTATATTTCTCCAATACTATRCAAAACATATTGCAGGGCCTTTTCATCTTTTTCCCTGAGACCCACGGCTTAATTTCATTTTACATACATCTCACAAGTGTTACTGCTTTGTACAGGGTTTGCACGGCAAGGTTTTGGTAGTGGGGATGCTGCGGGGTTGTTTCTGAGAAGCTGACCTACCAGCTCCCCCTGTGTCTGATGAAGCCCACACAGTCCATCTCCAAGGTGGACAAACAAWGCAGTTCGTTTTACTGGCATCAATTCTGTTCCTTCTACTGGCGATAACCCGGAGTCATACACTGTTTCTGACAGTCAAGAGGCTGTATCAGCTCTCCAGCTGGATAGAAACTTCCACAGTGCAGTGCCTTGGGGAAAAGGATACAAAAGGAACATAATAGTCAGGAGACAAGAGTTTATGAGGACAAAAAAAAATCAAACTGTTACACATGTAGCTTTGCCACTACATATTATTTGATAAATGCTACAAGTTTCACTGCTGATACATTAGCAATAATTAAACTGTGGGTATTTTTCATAGATAGYTTTGACACATGGTGTCACACTTGCTCATATAAGATTAGGGAAACTGCAAGTCAAGTGCCAGGAGAAGAGATATTACAATCTTGAGGCCCAAAAATGCAAGATGTCCTGAAAATAGACACTTTAAGGGAGTGCTGTCATTCTGTAACAGGCCTAAACTATTTTCTTTATTTTGTTTTGTTTTTGTATAAAAGCATGGTCTTCTCTGTTGTTGTTTAAAAGCAAGTTATTGAAGTATTTGGTGCTGTTTTCAAAGGCCTTATAAGAATACATCTGATCCCTTCAATTTGGGTTTCTGAAGTCATRTCAGAGACAAATGCAAGGAGAGATTCAGGTAAAATCTTAATGCCTTTGGCACCTGGTTTCATGTCCTCAAATTCAAGCTTATTATTGATGACTGAATTATGAGTATTACCTCTATTATTACAAATAGGTGTTTTCTCATTGTCTTCAAGGAAAAAAATAATTTAAATGTGATTTCATCTTAACTATTTTGGGGGCTCCAACAGAAAAGTCTGCTACCCRAAATAAGCCAAATATTTTATTTCTAGTCTGTTACAGGCAATTTGTCTACAAATGAGTTATCAAGCCATAGAAAAAGCTAACTTCAACTGTTTCAAAGTTAAGGAATCCTACTTTGTATTGGTTTTCAGATGAAAAGTAGGCAGAGAAYTAAGTGAGAAGCTGTCAGTTTTCATGAGCAGCTCCCTAAACATCTGATAATGAAAGGCATCTCTCCGTGTCACTTACAAAGCTTTCCTCATTAATTCTGTAAGTCAGGCTGATGCTTCCAATAAGCACTTAGTTTTGCATTTTCTACCAGCATACATTTACTTACAGAACTACCAAAGAAAACACACATAATTATAGGGATAGAGGTTTACARGGTGGCTCACATTTGATGACCTGCTATATTTTCTTCTATTTTCCTTGCTAATGCTATGATTTACATCTCAACATYCAAGTATGTGCCCATTATAGGGAGAAAGCAAGCTGTACTTTTCTTAATTAACCAGTAGTCCTATAAACCTTCAGAGGCTGGTATTATTACAATATTTTAGAGGAATACTTATTAATCAGTAGCCAAGACAAGAATAGAGGAGCCCAGCCCAYGCAAAACTGGAAGTAAATCATGGGGCAATGTTTTTTGTATTACCTGATCCTTCAAAACATTTGATGTCTCAGAGATGCCTGTGAACTTTGACAGAAGATTGTTGAGGAATGCTAGGAGGTAGCACGGTGTCCATATCAGACTCTCCTCATACTGCAACTAATCCAGGTTGTCTTAAGAAACCCTTATACATAGCAATTTGATTTCCAGAAATGTGTACGAGTCAACCACTGGCAGCTCCAACCCATGATGAGCATTTCCCCTTGTGGAGTAAGAATCATCTGGCTTGCCTGCCTCACACATACCGGCAGTCCACTATCTAATTAATTACTTCAGTGTTGAGTCATGCCAAATGACACTCCCAAGGGCAAGCTGGTAACAGGAACTCAACTGTCAGCAACATCACTGCATCACTAGTGATGCATCAAGTGTTCTTCAGATGACTGACTAATTACCATCTATCATTTTCTTCTTCAGTAATGTATTTGGTGAGGCACTGAARGGTCCAGACAAATTCTGAAGTTCCTGATCAGTCATACTGTTTAAACTGCATCTCAATACCCTGTAGGCACTGTGGTATTTTTATTTCCTCTAACGTTTATAGACACAGATTCATTATTATTTGTGAAAGAAGAGGTAGAAAGGCTTCAAAATCTCAATTAAAAAGTCTAAAAATCATTCCATTTATATGACTACCCTGAAGATCTCAAAAATCCTTGATGACTTTTGATCTCCTTTCTTTTTAAAAAATATTCTTACTCCTATATTTTACTGAAGATCAGGACTTAAAGGGGTCCTACTCCTGCATTATACTCTGTTCAGTAAGCTCCTCAAAAAGAGATAAGAAAACCAAACTCCTGATATTCAGAATTCTTAGTGTGAGTTAAAATAGCTTAATGCAGTTCCAAAYATATCCTAATCTTCAGTCAAAATTAAACAAGAAAATTACAACTGCTCGTTTTACTAATGCTAGAAGTGTCTTCAGTAAAGTGCAAACTCCTTTCCCTTGCCATTTTGTAAGCTGATTCACAGCCACCACGTTAAATGGTGTTGCAGAAATTATTTCCAGCAGTTTATCCTTTAGCCACAGTTGCAACCCAAGACAGAAGCCTTTGGCAGAACCAAAAACGGTCCTCAGGGTAGCTGGACTAACACCAGCCAGCCACCACTGCAACTGTGCTCACCCACAGCAAAGTTTCATCAGCTCTAGTACCAGCTTCAAACAGAGCATCAGGAGTGTGACATGAATACTTCAGAGGACTTTCCCTCTGAGCAAACATTTTTGCACTGTGTTGCAACATATTGTTTATCTCTGTCGCTCTGCTCAYCCCTGGTACTGACAGGTTGTGTCACCACCATGAGAAAAGAATTCTTTCCCTTATTTTCTCATTATACAGCTCCTGCCAGTTGTATCACACATTTTCCTATCATTCCAGGATTTCCTCTCACCTTTTGACGAATGACAAAGCCATTATATTTTTTTCCAAGTGGAAGAGCATTTCCCATACATACGTAGTGACGTTTTAGTGACATAAACCAAGTTCACTTTGGTGACAGTCATGGTTTCCCCTTCAGAGAGAGCCCATCTAAAGCTAAATCCAGATTACTTATTAACTTCCTTCCACCCACCCTCCTAGCTGGTCATCTGCAGCATGTGCATGGGATATTCCTTGTTTACTCTGCCCTTGTTGACGTCAACTGGCAGGACAACAGATGTGACACTAAGTCAGATGTCATTGCTCTCCCACGGGGAGGACTTATCTCTCAGTGGAACATGACCTTCAGATTCAACACTTCTGAACACACCTGACAATCTCCTWTTCTGCCACTGAACACCTCTTGGTGTTTTCCAGCTTCACAGGACAGACATGGGGTGTCTATCCACACCCAAAGGATTAAGCTTCAGTATTTCCTTCATTCCAGTGCAGGGATGGGTAACAATCTGAGAGCTGAATTTCCTCACAGAGCATTTGAGAAACATAGTTTGAGAATCAAGTTTTTYCATGCTCACTACTGCAAAACAGGCAAAGCATCAAAGCAGAAGTGGCATTGTACATKGTCATAGGTTAATATGTATATATACTGTYAGTTAAATGCAAAAAGCAAGAAGACAGTATAGAAGAAATCAAACCATCCTGAATSCTGTAAAGACAATTACTGCRACTTCAGTTAAGTTCTTTGTACAGCTTAATCAACACTGGAATGAAAACAGGGAAGGGAGTAACTCTATTAGATCACTCCATTATGCAAAGTCTTTTCATATAGCAAAAATGTACATTAGATCCAGATGAATCTCTGAGTTCTGAAAATGAAAAGAAAGCATGAGACCAGTTATGAGAAATTCCAAAGTCTGCTAAGTCTTTTTTCTTTACAAAACATTGGTAKTAACAAGATCACAGATCTGTAATGMATACTTATACATGGTAACTAAGCATTAACTGTTCATTATCTGTGTTGGTGATGGCATTTACACACTTGTTTCTCTTTTGTGGAAAAAAACCCCCAAAACAGTAATACSCCCTAAGCATAAGGGTGAGACCTCATTTGGAAACTCAGTGACGGAATGTTGCAAGCTCTTCCTTCAGAAAACCATTAGAGCTCCTTTAGCTCTTCCAATCTGTGTTTATTCTAGACTTCCATGTAAATTTCCAGGTGACAATACTTCCAACAGTCACATAATACTGAAGTTCAAACAATTACACAAAGAGGCTTTATTCCATAAAAACAGAAGTTGTTACATGTATGAAATAAATAACTATGCTTACAGAYAGAATTTCTGAATATTTTCAAAGCAATCCTGTTCCTAATACACAGAAATGTGTATTAATACAAATCCCCATGTGCATTATCATACACAATGCCAACGTTTTCATACAAGGACCTTAGATGCCAAATGAAGGCTTGGAGCARTTTAAGGCAAGCATTGGTTTACCATATTTGATTGCATATAATCTCTTGTATAAACACAACCTTTTAAATCTCTGTATTTTCAAAATTRATTTTTTTAAATCGCTCTTCAAGCRCATCAGAATCTTCATCRCTGTCTGCACTACTGAAATTTGTATCAAAATCCAGCTCATCCTTCAATTTACTGCTCTCTTGGCCATTTTTAGAAGTCTCACTTTCAGTTCTGTCTTCTCCTTTATCAATCCTGTAGAAAGCAAAAGGGATGTTATCAACACCCACTTCTGGAATTAAAACAAGAATGGGATGGAGGATAGAATATCCTCCCAGCATTCCAGCCCAATATAGAATGGAAGATGGCAGGAGGTGGAAAGATAGAGGAGAGGGGCAATAGAAGTCCCTAAAGTTACTTCACACTAAATAGGAATGATATAAAACACAGTCGAGTATGCATAAAAAAAYTACTGAATACAGAAGAGACTGTAAAGGAAGAAAAATAAATATTTGAACAGCCTGACCAAGTAAGCAACYGGTGGACTGTTGTCATAAACTAGTGAATTAGTGTTTTATGTATCATGCTCAATRAAGAGAGAACGCTGCTTAAAAAAGCCAAAAGCCTGCTAAATATACTGTGGTAAGTGTGGTCAAGATCAGTCCTTGTTTAGTTCTTCTATTCACTACTAACTGAATCATCAAGTGGCAGACAAAATGCAAACAGCAAGTGGCTTGTGCATATTTTATGATGGTCTACAGCAAGACCTGTTTTGAAGTGCTTTGTTCATAAGAAGATATACAAATTACCTGTTKGTGTTAAAAGTCTTATCCAAGCAGGACATTTTTTGGCTCAGCCCCACTAAYATCAATAAGCATTTCACCCCTTGTTTCATCTGAAGAAAATGAAGAAAATTACTCCTACTGACTAATGTTTGGCTTGACRAGAATATGGCATAGCATACAACAGCTTCCTGGCAGTTTCCCAACAAGACTTATCACAAGGGGAATTATTAGTACAGGACTGAGACTATGAACCCTATGAACTACTTACGGAATTACTATTTCTTCTTGTTTCCCACACTTAGCACAAATTTCTAGTTTTCCAGCACATGGTCGACAAATAATATGATAAGGATCTTTTACAGTCTTCTGGAGGCACTTCACACTGTGAAGAGAAAGAAAAYATGATTTAAAAAATATTGTTAACATTTACTAAACACTCTGTATTCTAAGACAATATACAAAAGAGGRAAAAAACACTCCACAAAAGTGGAGCAACATATTTTAGACCAGTTTCAAATTAAACACTAGGTGTGTTATAAGTAGCAGTATCAAAATCATTGCCMTTTACCCCTCCTGCCTTACTTTTGTCAGGAAGAATTACTAAAAAAAGTTCTGAAAAAGAAGCAWTAAATCAAGAATTTTATATTCAAGTTGACAAAATAAACATTTCTATTCATTTCAATATGTAGATTTTACTTTAAAGGTTGCATAACTTCTGGTTTAATGATAAAAATAGCATATGGCATAAAAAAGTACATGGAGTTTACAAATAAAAAGTTTTTAGTTCAAAAACCGCAATGACTTCCTCTTGAACATCTCAAGAGTATAAACTGAGTCAGTGCTAGACTTTGTTTTCTGTGAACAYAAGCCTGCATGGAACGGTATTCCCAACAAACCCAGCCGAATAAAGTAGAAGGTTTGCGCTACACTTTTTCAAAATATGATAAAATTCTGTAGATTTAGTAGTTTCCAAAAATTCTGTGGCTTAATATTCAGATGACATYTCTAAAGCCTTGTGTATCTGGAAAACATAACCCAGAACAATATACCCCATGTAATGCTGCTGTCTTGAAAGTAATTTTCTTGGTTCCCATGCCCTCAAAAGTTCTTCCCAGACATGTCATACCAAAGAGGGGCACTACCAAAGCAAGGCATATTTATATATTTTTTAAAAAATAGTTTAACTTCTTATTAATTAAATATTCAGAAGTAAAGTAGGGAAAACTTGTGGTTGTACTAACACTCATAATTTTAAACATGTTAAAACACTAAAAATGAGTTGAAGTTCAGAGAAATCCTCCATTCCCATCTTTTATGATATTAAGAATTCTTTTTCTTGTGGTTTTTTTTAATTCAAATTTTTAATGTCTATTACACTTCTACTTCACCCAGAAGCTTAATCCGTTGAAAAKTTTCATAGTCTTGTGATTCCAGAAAGTGGCTCACCCAGCCATTGTACTGCTGGCCTAGAAATCATCACCTGTAAAGTGAGAATACTTTGAAGCACAAGTTCCTTGTTCAAAACTATGAGGGAGAACATCACATATTCTGTTCTAAGCTTCTGTTCTACAACGCTTCTTTTTCTATGTCCAATGCTTTCCTGATTTACATGGGGGTTTGGCTTGCTTTCTTCCCTTTGGGAAAAAAAAAAAAACGAAACAGGATGCACATAATTTGAGGAAGAGTTAACCACAAAACTCAACTATATCTGTGGTGCACAGAATGCAGAAAATTTATTTTTTATTCAGCAAGCCTTCTAAATAATAATTTATTTTTTACAAGAATGGGTGAAGCTGATTACTAATACCAAAATATGAGCTACTGTGGCAAATCTGGCTGTATTGTGCACCACAGCCCAGCTGTGGTTTCTCTGAGTTCAGTRTTTCATTGCTGAAACACTGCCAGTGTCTGCTACCACAAGAGGTACGGATCTCTGCAACTGAGCAAATAAGAAGCAAGCAGAGACTATCTCCCTCAGAAAACTAAAATAATTTATATGTTTGTGATAGGTTAAAATATTTATCATCTTTGTTATACAGTTATACAAAAACAAGTAACACAGAACTCTATGCAAAGAGTGCCAACATTTACTACTTAGGATTATACTTCTTACAGAAAAGGAGCAAACATACTAAGAGGTTRTGAAATGCATGTATTACGAACATTAGCAAAGTGCAGAAGTCAAGAGATGTGCAGATCCCTCTAATACAGATGTGAAACAAGACCTTAAAACATCATTTCACAACAGGTTCAGGTTTGACTTTCTGTTCAGGAGGAGACATTTAATGGTCTTTGAAACTAATACGTCCACAGTGCAACCAGTCTGAACAGCAATGAGGGGTGAAGTTGCTTCTCCTCTGTGTCTTCTYTTCAAAAGTTTAAGATAAAAGACTTATGAATTAGAAAATTAACATTGCCTATATGTTGTCATTGCCGACTCCACATTTGAAAAATGTTGCATAACAGCAGCTTCTACTTGTGAGTTTCCAAAGCCAGAATATTCTCCAAAAGATCTCAAACTACATGATCAACTATTAACAAAAAGTATCTTCACTCACCATTTTTTAGGTTTTGTCAGTAGTTTGTACTTTCTGAATTTTACTCGCCACTCCAAGATACCTTTGCAATGCTGACACACTCCATCATGAAGCTTAGCATTTATCTTCTGAAAAAGTAAAAAAAAAAGATTACATTGATGACTTTCTGCTGTAAAGAGTAAAATCTTGCTTAGAAAGCATTTTTGCCCATCATATTGATTCAGATGTTTGCTCGATATTAACATTAAGCCTTTCATATACATTTGTCTAGAAATGTTCTTCAATGGAAAGAGTGTCTTGAAGTTAAAGACTGGATTATAATTATAATTATTATTACAATTTTTATGTTTTCAGTAGTTGAACTTCTTTTTGTCATAATATTGTTGAAAATTGATTACTGTAGAAGAAATAAGGTCTGAAATACACAGTCTTTGTCCAAAGAAGACAACTTACAAGACTTAGCGTTTAATTTACTATTGCCCAAGCTAGCATTATACTACATAGTTTAAATAGTCTCAGGATTTTTCCTCGGATAACAACAAAGTAGAATCTACACACTATTGTGTCAATAGTCAAATTATTCAATCTCTCTCTAATTCTAGCCTTCCTTTATGAAAAAACATTTTTGCTCCCTGCATTTAGAAAAAATCTTTAAAATGGCAATTTAAATCGTTGCGTATTTTTGAGATTTATGAAAAATGAAAAATTTACCATACCTCCTACAAAACTGTGTATTTAGCTTTCTCAAAAGTATAAAATGTCAACTGGCCAGTAGTATTTGCACAAGAGAAGTTACTCTGAGATGGGAAACAGTACCAAACCATACTCTTACCTTAAACAACAAGCTAAGTCTTTGTATGCTCAATCTAATTTTATTTCTTCTCTATTTAAGAATGCCAGCAGTAATGCTATCACAATTTAAAAATATAAATTTCATAGTTTAAAAATGCATATAATAAAAAACTTATTTTTAAAGATAGTTTAAAAATGGCTACCGTATCATTAAAATGGTTTAAATAATATCTACTTCTTAGCATACCTAAAAGAAGTGATTCTGTATTAATCTGGATTACAATTTATGTTATTCTTTCACAAATACACTGAAAAAAAGTTATTCTGTGAATATTCTGAATCTTCTGAAGTTCCTGCTTTAGTGACCCACAATAGTTTCCTTCTACTCCACAAAGCTCAACTTCAATACATAAGACCAAAAAAACAAGCCAAGCTTTAAAAATACAGTATCTTATTCTATTCMAAAAAATTTATATGGCAGAGGAAATGCTACTCTCAAGAAACTATACCCTGGGACTTGTGTTCCATTGTGTTCTCCTTTTTTATTAAACTTACACATCCAGTATGAGCTTTCCTATGGCGTGGTTAACTGAACGTGTGACACTTTCTGGCTGTTTCAGTTAAAATAAAATTATTTTCTAAATTATCAAGTACAGACTTGGAACGTGAAGAAGCCAACCAAACAAGGTTTTGCACACTGTTTGAATTTTGAATATAGAAAGCTGTGGTTCTGATACATTACAAATGTATCTTCCAAAAAATACAAACAATTGCTTAATGTGCAAAATTTCTGAGAGAAGAAAATAATTGGTAAGTTCCCAGCAGATATCTGTTAAAGGCAATTCAATATCCCACAATTCAATATCTTGCAACTCAAACTGCTGTGAGCAGTGCTTGTATTCAGTCTTTCAAAATTAATGCAGTTCAAAGACAAGCCTTGTTTTCAGCATTTGATCAGCACAAAGTAAGGCTCCAAGCACTATAGACCACATAAACTTCCAACAACCTGCAAATTAACCTGAACTTGCCAGTGCTCCCCCTTGCTCCCCTGACTTGCATTGACTGATAAGGCAGGAGGGCAATAAGATACAAACACTGTAATTTGTTTTTCCAGTTAGGGATACATTTATTGTAACAAGCTATTTTTAGTTTTACTAAGGCAGAACCCAGTGAACAACAGACTGCAGTAGCTTAAGCTGAAGGCAGATGGTTGTCTTTCCAAAGAAGCAGTTTGCCTCCTGGACAAAAACRGTATTGTTTCCCTTAACACATCCTGACATCAGGCTGGTGCTGGGGTAAAGGAGCCTTGCCATGGAGTGATGCAGGCTCAGCAAAGCCTAAGGCACCTTGAATGCAAGAGCCTGTGCTCAGGACTGCATGCCCTGCAGAATGAAACAGAAACTCCTTCAGAACCCTCTCATCTGAAGCAAATCCAAAGTGCATCAAACAGGCAGCCTATTACAAATTCTGCTAAATATTTGCTATGGAATAAGGAAATATGAATAGTTATTATTCATGGAGCTTTATAAAGTTCTTCCCCACCCCAATACTCTTATCATCTTACTCCAGAATACAAAACAATCACACAGTGATGAATTTTATTTTTTCTTCTTTTTCCAATCAAACTGAAATACAAACCATCCCAAAAGCCACAGATGCTAAAGATGAAGGGGCAGTACAGCAGGGCACAGGCAACCCAGGAGGTTCCCAGCATACACTGATGACAACTGCCTTCTCTAAGTAATAGAAGAGCCGACAGGGAGAGGTGCTGAGCTGAACTCACCAACAAGAAGGAGCTGATGAATGTGAAGCTCAAGGGCAGCCTGGGCTGCAGTGACCATGGAGAAGCAGATTTTAAGGTCCTTGGGGCAGTGAGGAGTGTGGGAAGAACATCACTACCCTGGACTGCAAGAGAGCAGACTTTGGCATCTTCAAGGATCTCTTTAGCAGAGTACCATGGGATAGAACTGTGGAGGGAAGAGTGGCCCAAGAGAGCTGGATGATATCGAAGAGTTGTCTCCTTCAGGTTCAAATGCAATGCATCCCTACAAGGAGGAAATCAAGAAAGAAAGCCGAGAGGCCTGCATGAGAAACTTAAACAGGATTTAGGTGCTTACACCCTTAGCTTACAGAGGGTGTAAGCAGGGAAAAGTAGTCTGGGAGGGATATGCGGAAATTGTCCACAGGCCCAGGGAGATGGTTAGGAAAGCGAAAGTACAGGCAGAAATAAATCTGGCAAAGGACATCAAGGGTAAGAAAAAAAAGGTTATTTAGGTATGTCAGGGATCCAAGACAGACTCAGGAAAACATGGGTTCTTTCAAGAGGGATACAGGATATGGAAGACCTGGTTACCCAGGACATGCAGAAGTGTGTATTGAGGGATTGAGTGTACCTCAACAGGTTTGCCAATGACACCAACCTGTATGATGTGATCAATACACTGGAAGGAAGGGATGTCATACAGAGGGACCTGGCCAGATTTGAGAGTTGAACCTRTACAAATCTCATGAATTTCAACAAAGCCAAGTGCAAGTGCACCTGGGCTGTGGCAATCTCAAGCTCAAATTGTCATTGTGTGGTGGGCCCACACAATGGACAGAGAGTACTCTGAGGAGAAGAATTTTGTGGGTGTTGGTAGATGAGAAGCTCAACATGAGGTGGCAATGTGTGCTTGCAGGCCATAAATCTGGCCAGAAGGATAAGGAGGGGATTCTGCCCCTTCACATTTTCTCATGAGATACCACATAAGCATTCAGCTCTGGGACCCCTAAAGACCCCCAACACAAGAAAGACATGGCCTTGTTGGAACAAGTCTAAAGGACGGCCACTAMGTAGATTACAGGACTAGAGCATCTCTCCTATGAAGGCAGGCTGAGAGTTGCGGCTGTTCAGCCTGGAGAAGAACAGGCTCTGGGGAGATCTTAGAGCACCTCCCAATACCAGAAGAGGGCTACGAGAGAGCTGGAGAGGGACTTTTAYAGGAGGATGTAGTCACAGACCAAGGGGGAATGATTTCAAACTGAAAGATTATAGGTTTAGATCAGATCTTAGGAAAAATTCTTTACTGTGAGAGTGGTAAGAACTCTGGAACAGGTTCCCCAGCAGAGCTGTGGATGCCCCACCCCTGGCAGTGTCCATAGCCAGGCTGGATGGGGCTCTGAGCAACCTGGTCTAGAGGAAGGTGTCTCTGCTCATGACAGGGGTTTGGAACTAGAAGATCTTTAAGGTCCATTCCAACCCAAACCATTATGATACTATCATCACATTTATGTGTGTCAACAATCACTTTAAGCATCCAGATCCAGGCATAAAGATGACCACAAATGTTACACAGCTACTGATAAAGAAATCACATTGCATCTGCTCAGAAAGTCACAAACTGGAAGAAAGACATAAGCTTTTAAATTCTAATTTCTTCCTTCTATGAGGCACACATACAGCATCTTCCTCCTCTTCATTAATTTCCTGTATTTTTTACTCAATTCCGATAAATCAGGTATGGGGAATTGTAATTAATTATTGGCTTAGCACATCTGAATACAATAGACACTAAAACTCTACAACCCTAACAGGCAGTTGATTTAAATAGTCAATAGAGAATGTTGGACTGATGTAAAGAAAGCAATTAGAGAGTTGAACTTGTATTTGTCTTTTAGATTGTGCTAAAAAAAAAAAAAAAAAGGTCACGATATTTAAATGCTACCATTACCAAAACAAGTTGCTAATTTACTTGGTGGTTTTTGACATTTAATTCAGCATCTTCCCTGACCAAAAAAACCCATAACACACCACTTTCAAAAGCAATGCAGACTTTAAGTAAAGAAAGCTGGCCCTAATGAAAGATTTGAATAGTTTGTTTTTTCCGATTTTTGAAATTGCTAAAAACACATGTGAGAGGAGATCTCATAATAAACCAGAAGACAAACTTTTCTTGTTTTTCAGTTCCCAGTCAGAATGGGGAAGTCACCAGTAAAATCAAATAAATCATTTTGGTACTTGCTTTTCCTATTAATATTTACTTTTTATTATATTTTGTATATTGTTTAAACTTTCATAAGCTCATATTTTCTTCCTTTTGCCCATTTAATAGCTTGCTTTACCTTAAGGGTATTAAAAAACCCACCAACTCACACAAAGCACTGGAAAAGGCTTGTAAACTTATTTATTCTTTTCCAACTTTTCTACCCAGCCTTTATGCAGGTAGTCAGGCCCTCACACAACAAACAGGATGTAGTGCTTGAAATTAATTTCTTGGTGTGAAAACTACTCCAACATGTTAGATTATGTTTCTGTTGCAGCAGTTTCTCAGGGGTTTTCTTTATGCTCATTTCCCTGTTTTAGTCAATAGCTCTCTCTTTTCTTTAGCATTCTTTGCTCCAAGGACAAGTGCAACTCATCCAGTGCTTACAGTAAGTCTATACATTCTCCAGGGAAATTACAGTTATGCAACACAGACATACCATAAGCAGTCTTAAGGTATGAAGCCACAAAATATTCCATGTGCACACTATATGCACAGTCAGTTGTTCATTAACAAACCAACATCCTCTGCTCATGTAGCCTACTATTAAACCACCTAACAACCTGCCAAAAGCAGCTCTGAATGTATTAAAGTAAACGAATGCACC
Source organism: Alauda arvensis (assembly GCA_902810485.1). NCBI lineage: Eukaryota > Metazoa > Chordata > Aves > Passeriformes > Alaudidae > Alauda > Alauda arvensis. Next base: position 562,993 of record CADDXX010000187.1, read on the forward strand.
TACACCTACTAACTTAGCACACAAAATAATCCCTAGCTAAAACTAGCATTAAAGTGCTCACAGGTAAGATGTAATGACAGGGCTTCAAAGAAGCTTCACCATCTGTTTGTAAGCTTCTAATTATGTGTGAACCTATGGGTGTTTTGATTTCCTCTACTGAAAGYAGATTCCTGCTACTGAGTACATATCAGTGGTCTATTCTGCTCTAAATGAGTGTAATGTTAATGSCACCCATAAACTTCCTTATAAGAAAACACAGGTGACACTGCTTCAATCAGCAAGGACAAACGCAGCACAAGGATGAATGCAGGATTACTGAACAACTGAACTTCTCAGAAAAACAAAACTCCACAGGACCTCCAGTGCATGACTGTAAAGCAATTACAGYAGGTCACTGCAGACTGACAAATGTGAAACTGATGCCAGATTTCAGGGTTCCAGTACACATCACACAGGCTAAAACTGTACCCCACAGAGCTTCACTTGCTCACAAATTGTTTCAGCATTACTTGAATTTCCTTTTTCTACAGATATTTTCTCATGAAGTGTATTTCAAAATTTAAGCAACCCATGGATATAGCATTTAAGAGAGCATTGGAAGGACTCTCACCATCTCCCACAGAAAGAATGGAAAATACACAAAGACACATAAACACACACACACATCAGACACATCTCCTGCACACACATCCTTTCTCTCACTCTCTGCCCACCTCCAGAGTTGGGTTAGAGTCCAGAACAGATGTTATACTTGCTCCTGTTCTTCCTACATGAAAGGCTGCAACCCAAGATGGTACTTCTGAACCCAGAGTAACAGGAGTGGCTAGAGAGTAGACTTCAGCCTACCAAGCTACTCTATGTTGCAGCAAGAACATTATAYATAAAACTGCAATATGGTTATCAAATATTTCTAGCCAGCCACCGGTTTATCTCTATCTCCCTTCTGTGCTTCAAAATACGATTACTGACTCAGCATTTAAGCTCTATATTCACTGTTCTCTTCCTAGTGCTTTCCTACAGTCTCAGCCAGTTCTTCCACAAGAACCAAGTTATTTATCCATGCATCCAGCTCAAAAAGTAACTGACATAAACACTGTGGTAAAACTGAGGTTCAGAGGTAATAACCCTTGAAATTTAGGGAAATGTGGATTATCATCTTATATGCACTTAATGAAAGGAAAGAAATGGAGAAACAAATCAGTCATTTGAGTGTAAATATGAAGCACTTTGTGGTTTACCATCTTACTACAATGGAATTCTAAATGTTCTCATTAAATTATATTTGCTTTCATTTCTAGAACTACTGCAGCTTCCACAATGACTTATGTAATATACTTTACATAAAATGTATATTCATATAACTCAGTGCTCAGTGCAAAGAGCTATTCAGGAATATACCATGTAACGCAAACACCCATAAACAAATTCCAAGATTTATGTGATCTTGTTAGTGATAACTAACAAGACAGTGTCTTACCCTGTCCTGGCTATTCCCTCTTCAGGTTATCCTAAGATGCAAACTTTTTCAGCACTGTTGTAGGCTGCTTCCAAAATACAGTAGAGAGGCAGTGTACTTTGATGCAAGGATGTTTCACTTCAACAAGCCTAACTCAGAGCAATGTTGTAGTAATGCTGTAGTAAAGACTGATCATTAAAGGAAAGACAGATGGATCTTACAGCATGCTCTCAAGTAATCAGATCTGTGGCCTTTAAGATTAGAAAATGGACACAGCCAGTGTCAGACAAAGAGCACAAAACATTTCAAAAAACAACAAACTGGATAATGACTGCCAGCAAGAGAAAAGTCAAAATACTACTAAATCAATTTCCTCTGCAGATACTGCTTCACTCTGAGAAATAGCAACAACACCATCATTAACTACCTCAACTACACCCACTGTACAACCTGAAGCTATTGTAGTAAATATTCAACATTGCTAATGCAGTGCACAATTGCAGCAGGATTTAAACTTTCAGCTGATAAGCATTTTGCAGCCTTTCAAGATAGTATTGCATTGGACAGTGTATAACAGAAGACAGGACAAATACAAAACCTCCTTTTTTAACAGTGATTTAAAGGAGATCCACTCTCTTTGAGGAGCTTTAAGCCTTCTTTTGATCTTCTGAGGTAATGAGAGGTAGAAAGGAGTAAGCACCTCTCCTGCATCAGTCCCTGTGATAGAATTTCTGATTTCATCCTTTTCTTCATCACACACTGAACATCCATGACACATCTGATCATCCAGGACTACAAAAGACAGAGATGCAAAACTGCCATTATTCAGCACAGCCAATATCTAAACTATGACATTATTCACCACTTAATTTTTGCTAGTCTAATTTAAAATTTCAGAAACAGCAGAAATGGGGCTAGTCACCATTATAGTGACCCCTCTGTATTCTTGTCCTGGTTCTGGCCAAGCTAGGGTTAATTTTTCCAGGCTAGGACACTAAGATTATTCTATACTACCTCACATAATTTTCCAGGAATGGGGGGAGGGGTCCCTTCCAGATCACATAGACACGTTGTGGTCTGGTACTGCCAGGGGTCCCACATAGTAAACGCTTTGTGTGAATCATCTCTTGTACATTATTGCTGTTCCTGTCTGTTCTCTTATCTCACTTGCTGTTTCCCGTAAATTGTCCTTATCTGAACCTGTGATCTTTGCCTTTTGTGCCTCCAATTCTCTTCTCCGGGGCTGTGCAGGGAGAGAGGTAGGGAGAGGGMGGGGTGAGTGAATGAGTGAGTGAGTGGTGCATAGTTTAAAGTGCTTCAGCTGCAACACTAAAACTGGCGAATGTAACTCCTAAAACATGGCAATACCTCGGGACTTGAATTTGTACATGAACATATGCGCTAAGAAAAAGGAATGCGTCCTTTCCCCTTACTAAACATTATCTAACCCCAGACTAGGAAGCACATTCTTCAGGATGGTACTTCCATGCACTCAGCCCTTTCCATGAACCAGCAGGCATAGAGAAAAATAATTTGCATGAAATGGAAAGAAAAAAGAGACAACTTGATGTCCACAGCAAATCTTGGCTACATTAAAAAATACTTATTTATTTGAATGCATGAAATTGTGTAGCCAGTTCTATAGGATATAAATTATTTTCAAAGGGAAGAAAAACATAAAAACAGCCACGTGGGTATTAAAGTGATTATTTCAGTTATAAAACTGATACCAGAATTCAGTTTCTTTTAGAAAACTTTTTTGATAGACCAGCTCTCTAAGTATTTTTGTGTGTATGTTTGTACCCAGACAGAAAACACTCTCCTATCAGAGGTCATGCAGTGACTCACACTACAAATAATACTGCTTAGAATGCCAGGAAAGCAGCCTGTTCAACTTGCAGAACCAGTCCTAAAAAAAAAAAAAAAGTCTTAAAAATAAATCAAAATAAAACTCACAAAAAMCCCAAACCTCCATCTTTGGCATCAAGGTTTTAACTTACTACTTTGCTCCGCTCCTTCCAGCTGTTTTTGACAACCCAGGCAGTTAAAGGGAAATTGATATGACAGCAATTGCACCAGATAAACTCTACTAGATTATTGATCCTCTGTTTTGTCTTAGTCACCTTCTCGGTTTAGCCCGAAAGATGAAACACCCAGCTTTGGTGGTGTTACTGCTCAGACACACCGTGTGCTCTTCAGCCCCTTCCGCATATCATGTTACCAAAACTAAAAGCACAGAGCTTATATCAAGAATATATTGTAATATAATAGTCCATTTCCGTTTGCCTGCTTAGAAAAAAAAAAAAAAAAAAAGACAAAACAGTCTTCTGAAACAACTGAGTGAAGATGATAGCTTTTGTAGCAAAAGTGATGATAGACTAGCTGAAGACACCTTTGCATCTAAGTAATCAGAAGAGCCTCCCCCTCTTTAAAAATGATCTTAAAAGTATGCAGATTGAAGCTGGGTATTTATGTGTGATGGGGCAAAGTCGTTCAAGCTAAGCTCTAAGAACATCAAGATTTCTGAGTGATGACCATATAGTCAGAAACCYTGAGAAGACCAAACACCTTTCAAGAAGTGATACGGATAACTTGCCATGGAACATTTAATTACTGCACACACGGCACAAATGTAAGCACTTTATTTCAGTTTTCCTCTTAATAATTCTTTGGCTTAACTAGGTCCTTTTAGGTCATAAGTATGATTCAAGTTTCACACTACATGTTTGATTACAGTGACAACTGTCTGAAATGTCTTGTCACGATTCTCAGCAGCACTGTGCTTGGCGTGGGCGGACCCGGGTCAGAGGTGTCCCCGCTACTGAAACGGTGCCTCGGCATCCACCGCCGCCTGACTTCGTTCGCGATCCCGAAGCCTTTCAGGACCTGGCACCAGACCTCACAGGCGCAGGGCACGGCTTCAGAGGCCATAGGGGGACGACAAGGGGACCACAGGGTCGCCTGCAGAGGGGCGGCTCCTGACGCCGGGACACCTCCGAGCCCCGCGGGCCGGTCCGGGCCCGTCCCCGCCTACCTTGAGCCGGGCGCTGGTGTCGTACTTGTCGTTCTGGAAGGCGCGCGCGTTCTGGTGGCGCTGGGGCCGCGTGCGCGACACGTTCCCCCGCTCGGAGCTCATCGCGGGCCGGAGCCGCCTGCCCCGGAACCGCTCCGCGGGCCCGCCCGCGCTGGGCGGTGCCGCCGCCGCTGCGCCACCATTGGCTCTGGGGCTCGCGGGGCTCCGCCCCAGCCGCCCCCGCAGCCCCCGCGCCGGTGCAGTCTGCGGGCGAGGCGAGGMCGGCGCCGCTCCGGAGGCTGCGCGGGGCGGGCTCGGCGCTGCCAGGGCCGCGCGTTCTCCGGCCGGGGCGCTGACGGCTGCCTCCTTCCTTCCCTCCCTCCCTCCCTCCAGCCGCCGCCGCGCCGTTACTCAGCACAGCCGGCGTCCCCACACCCCGCTGACCGGGCAGTCGGGAGAGAGCGGGGCCGCCGAGCGGAGCGCCAGCTGCAGGTAGGGGCTGTCCTCCCTCCCCCGGCATTGCGGGGAGGGACGGTGTACGGGTGGCCCGCTGCCGCGGTGTGCGGGCGAGCTGTTTCCTCCTCGCACGTCCGTCCGTGTCTCTTCCCCGCTCGGACCCGCGGCCCGTCCGCGCCGCCTGGCGCAGGCGTGTGCCGGCCCCTGGGGCGAGCGGAAGGGCCCGCGGCGGCCACCGGCGCTTCCTCAGAGAGGGGGGCGGCGCGGCTGCGGTCTCCGGCACGAACTGGGCAGGGAGCTGCCGGCCCCGGCCCCGCTCCTGCCCGCCTCCTTGTATCGCTGGGCTCGGGGATCTCTGGCGGTGTCGCCTGCCTCAGGGTGCCCTGGTGCTGTGGGCTATCCGTCCTGGTGCTCCCGTCTCCGTGGTCTTGCCCTGGACTCCTTTGTCGGAAACGGGCGCCTTGACTTGTGACACGCTTGTTAAAGTCTGGCTTTTCGCGGCTCCAAACAGTGCCTTTGAGTCGCTGCTGAGGACGTCGGCGGAACCCTTTTCAGATGCGGACACCTGAGGAGTTAATTTAGTTCCCGCCAGCCTGGTTGAATTTATTCCTTCAGCTTCTGCTGTTGAGGGTGGGAGTGACTCTGGCCTCAACATTGCTCTCAGGTATTMTTAATATAAAATTTTAAAGTATTTTTTTCAGTAAATTAACTGGGAAAGTTGATGGCTGCGGAAATCGTAGTAGAACCAGCTAACGCGGAGCGGTGTTACGGGCGGAGCTCGGTGCTGGTGGCCGGCCTGCGCACCGGGACCCCGGGCTCGGCGGTGGCGTTAGCAGGGCAGGTCCGGGGTACAGAGTCTTGCTTGGAGCATGCAAGGCATTATGTAATCGGCTTAATCCCACAGTTGTCTATCTGGAACCTTTAGAGGTTTAATTTGTTCTCTGGGTGATAAAGAATGTCTGGGTTTTTCAATTAGTGTTTCCTGTATTCTCTTCCTTTTTTGAACTGTGCCGTTAGGTTTTGATTTCAACAACGTAACCAGCAGAGGATAAATAATGTCTCTTTATGAAAGTTAAGCTAGCTAGAATTTGTAAGACTAGCAGGGGCGTTTATTTGTTTAGAATCAAATTAACCAAAGTAGAGTATTGGTTTCATCAGGCTTCCCTGTTTACATGAAGTATACTTTGTCCTTTGAAAAATACCTTAAATAGTTACTTCACAGTATTTCTTAGTACAGCTTTTTATAATTGGACAGACTTCCTTTGTGTTGTTTTCTGGACTTACTGTGTATTCTTTCTTAATATTCTCTTAATCCTTTTATGTGGTACCTAATCAGACACTAATGATTTCTTTTTCACTGAACATTTTGGTACTTTAACTGTTGGACTAGTTAAAGGATATTCATATCCTTCTTTTCCATTTTAAATATAACACAGGTGTTTAAGTAAATATTGGAACTCAACTCTAATGGCTTGAACTCAAATTTTTATTGTATTGTGCTCAATGAAAGTGTGAGAGAAAATGCTTTAGAWTTTCTTGTTTCAGCAGTATATAATGAAGAGTAAAAATGAAAAAAAAAAAGAAATTAAACAGCAAACCCACAACCAAAATACACACAAATAGCGACCAAACAAAAAAAGCCCCAACGATTTTAATATGTTGCCCATTATGGTTTGAACAACACTTTAAGTTACAAACCAGCAGCTACATTTATGAGTTTGACTTTGTTCTCATGAATAGTTCACATGAAATAGGCAATTTAATTTATATAAGCAATTAGAATGATTTATATTTAATGCAAATATGAGATTTCCAGATAAGTGTTTGCAAGGGTTGGGCTGCTTTTGAGACTAATTCGTAGTGAAGTATTCAAAGATGTGAATAATAGGCTCCATTCTCTTGTTATTATGTGCAGAGATAGGAGGACAGGAATAATGGCTTATATGAAAACAACTACATTTGTGTTATCCTAGGAATCACAAGATAAGTAGTTGAGGTGTTCTTTAAGATTAAATAGMCATTTTCCCCCTTTTGTCATCCTTTATGAGAATACTAATTGCCACAAAATTAATTGAAATCATTGCCTGTGGGCAGTTTTACATTTGAAATTTTATGTTAGGTCTTTATTCATAAGAGAGTTAGAGATAAAATTGATAAAATGCTCTGGCTTTCTTTTAAGAAGCTATCCTAGAAGGGGTAAGTAATACAACTTGGGTCTGTTTTATTTCTTAACCTCTATTGCTGCAATAGAAGAGTTTTCTGCAGTGTCTTCCACAAAATTTTTGTACTTAATTACAATGAAAATGCAGTAGGAATTTAAAGGGGATGTATATTTTTTTATTGTATTCTTTGTGTTGTTATTCTACCAGCTGTGAGGAATTGTGTTTGCAGAGCASCACTGGCATTTTTATCACTACTGAAATCTCAAATACAAGGTGAGAGTTGTGTTGTTGGGATGTGTTGCTCTCGGAATCTGATGATGCTGTAATGAGCACAGAGATTTACATCATACATGCTCAGAAGGTGTTAGACTATACCTTAGGTATGCACAACATATCTTAGTCAAATGAGTCCCATTAAAGTTACTCATCTGTACTTGTGGAACCATATGCTTAAAGTAATCTGGTCAGAGTTGTTTTTGCCTCAGCTTCACTAAGAATCCAGGTAAAGCACACATCCAGCTTATTCACACTCTCATGTGAATACAATCCATCACAGTGAATGACAAACCAGTTCGAGTATAATAGCAACGTTGTTTGCATTTAGTTGGAACTCTTCTCCTGTGAAAGTTCAGTAGGTGTTTAGTGTCAAATTGGTCCAGTTAGTGACCTGATGTTTTTCTTGGGTCTTCTGAGTGAAGAAAGTAGCATGTGTTTGTTTTAAAGAAAAGAGTTGTTGTTAGCCATGATTTAATCGCAGAATGACCCTGGAATCAGAATGTTTTGTTCCAGTAGGCATATTTTCCATTGGATTAAAAGATCAATATATGAAGCCTGCATTAGTCTAGCACAGGGGAGGAATAATACTGCATCTGTGGTCTTCAGCATGTCATTTGCCATACCTGGTGACAGCCCATTTTTAGCACATTTAAACTATCTTGGGGGACCAATACCRCCACATCAGCTGATTCACTGTGGTTTACTGCAGTACTGCCCTGTGCATGAATCCCGTGGGCCAGTTTCCAGTCTTCTGAAATTGTTTGGGCAAATAGCAARTATCTTCTGAGTGAGATGATATTTGTAGTGATTCTGTGCAGTTTATGCTTATAAATAATGTAAACTCCTATTCTAATTCTTTCTGACAAGTGGGTTTGGAAGAAATAAGAAATTCTGTACCTACTGTTGTATTCTGGTATAGAGTGCAATCTTCTGTTCCTGGGCAGAACAAGCTATTTATATCTCACTTTTAGAGGTACAAATTCTTTTAATTTTTTCACAAAAAACCAACCAACCAAAACAAAACAAAAAACCCTAAAAAAAAACCCCCGAAAAAAACCAAACAAAAAATCCCCACCCTTAGAATAAAGTGTAATATGAAACTTCAACTTTAGTGTTTCTATAAAGGTGGGAAAACTCACTTGGAATAGATCCATTTAATACTTTCTGATAGAAATAGACATGGTTTTGAGAAWTGTGTCATAAGGACTTGGAAAAATAGCATGTTGAGGCATCACAGGAGCTTCTCTGGACTTAAAGATTAATTCATTAAGTAGAGGTGAAAGAAGTTGCTTCTTTGGTGCTCATAACTATAAGAGAAGTAAAGAAGAAATAAACACACACCAGCACCACCCCCTCCCCCAACAGAACAGGATTTTTATTTTGCATAAGACAATCCAAATCTTTTGCTAGTGTTTAAACTTCCTCCATAGATTCCTTCCACTTATTCTGACATTTGGGTATAACTGAAACTTAAWGTTCACATAATCTCATGTGATGGGGATGAGTTATTCCAAATTTGAGTGATAAATTGTGCTGATACACAAGATTATTGTTACTTCAGCTGGCAGGAATATGGTCTTTTATTCAGGGTCTTCTTTAAGAGCCTATCTACCTTCTTATGGGAGCTGATCAGTACTTCCTGCCACATCCTCTAAACTGGTAGTGTTGATCTCCCGTATGTAAGCATCTGTAGTTTCCCTGTATTTTGAAGAAAACTAGGCACCTGAGGTGAAACTCAGCTGTGGCAGCCTCTTTTTTTGTGCCCTCTTTTTCTGTAGTATTCTAAGAATGTTTGGGCTGTTTGTCGGACTGTCTCACCATGCCTGTTTTTGTTGCTCTAAAAGTAGGCTCCTTGTAACATTGTTTGCAGTATGCTTTACACCAGGAAGAGACCATTTGCACATCGAAAAATGTGGATAATTGTTCTGTGATATATGTTAAAGTGTTTTTGCAGCACTATCCTTGAAGCTTTTTTAAGAAGTAATTTACACATGCAAACTATACTTTTGTACAAATTTAAGGACAAAATTTGAAATGTCTGAATATTGTTAGGTGTCATAAACAGCAGTAAGATTTCATTGTTGGATGACCCRAATACTTCTGGAACAGCATGATACAGTAGACAACTGAAATCTGCTTGTTTTGTGGCTTGAGTCAAAGCCAGTATGTGAAATACAAGTGTTTGTGTTCACAGGGAATTCTCAGGAGATGAACTTGAGACTTGCAGATAGATTGGTATGAAAAAGTTGTTTAAATTAAGATGAAATGTCAGAAGCCTTAAACACAAGAAAGTAGTGTAAATGCTTATCTTTTGTGTGCTGGTTTCCAGCACGGTACTTGTCAAATTTCATTGCTCTTCTTATCTCTGAGAAGAAGCACTGCTGCAACAAAGGATTATCCCSCTTCCCTTCTCACTGCTCTAAATTAGGAAAATACAATGTCTACTTTAAGAGCAACTGTATCTTTACCTGGCTTTTTTTAGGTATAGGTGTGTTTACTTTTTTCCTTCCCCCCCATTAACACCAATGTTTTGAATTGGTACTATAGATGATATTGCTTTAACAAGTATCTGTGACAGGGCATTTAGTTTGGGATGTGTTACTTAAAGCATGAGAAAAAAAACCAAAACAACTGTGTTATTTATAAAATCCYAATTCCTATGTGCAGACAGCTAAGAATTTCTTAGAAGATTTTCAAAACATTTAGGTCAGCAAGTATGAGGTACAAAGATAAGTTTATGGCTACATTTTTGTGTACCAAAGCTCTACAGTGTTTACTAAGCCAGAAGCATCATTTTGTTTTGTCTTCTAAGTTTTGACCTTCATGCACCTTTCATACTTCTGATAGTGCTTGCAGGAACCCATACCTTTTGATTGCAATACACATTCTTTGTGTTTAGGAAATGCTGTAGTGATTTTAGCTGCAGAAATCTGCATTGCCTTGTTATGTTGCTAATCTGCCGCATATTTTAATTGTTCTCTATCACATGTATTTTTCAAAGGGAAGAACACTTTTCTTAATGTTTTAAGATGAGGAACTTCATTTCCTCCAAAGAAACACCAAAACTCATGCTCACTCTTTCCYTGGGCAATCATGTTTTACCTTTCATGTCTAGCAGGGCTTTAGAGTTATCACTCTTCTTTAATAAAATACTCACTGTGAAGTAACTTATAATCTCAAATAAGATATTATATGGAAATATGCATATATGTATGTAGGTCTCTGTTTTGTTAGATGTTCAAAAGTTTTATTTTATAAAGATGTTATGTTTACATTTTTTTTAAAGTTGCGGGTTTTCTAATGCCAGATTGTACCTGGAAACTGATATTATTCTGTCTTCCCATTTCAGACTAGAAGATGAATAATCTTTCCCTTAGTGAACTGTGTTGCCTCTTCTGTTGTCCACCATGCCCAGGGAAAATTGCCTCCAAGCTGGCATTCTTACCTCCTGATCCCACATACACRCTGATGTGTGATGAGAGTGGTAGTCGCTGGACTTTACATCTCTCAGAGCGAGCAGACTGGCAATATTCTTCCAGAGAAAAGGATGCCATTGAGTGCTTCATGACTAGAACATGTAAAGGCAACAGGATTGCCTGTATGTTCGTGCGGTGCTCACCTAATGCCAAGTACACTTTGCTCTTCTCACATGGAAATGCTGTTGACCTGGGTCAGATGAGCAGCTTTTATATAGGACTGGGTTCACGGATTAATTGCAACATATTCTCCTATGATTATTCTGGATATGGTGCAAGTTCTGGTAAGCCAACGGAGAAGAATCTGTATGCTGACATTGATGCTGCTTGGGTGGCTCTTAGAACAAGGTAAGACATTAGTTGCCAGTTTTCTTTTACAGCATGCTTGTCAAATGGTTTTATTTCACCTGCATCGGTATTTGAAACAGCAGTGCTGTGATTTAGAATTAGTGGATTCATATCTAAGCTGACTGATGCTACCTGATGCTGAAGGCATTGTCAGTATTAAGCAGGATCAGTATATATTACTTACATACTGGAAAAATTGAAATGGAATTAAATTYAATAAGCTGTGGGTTTAGTCTTGAACGATTAGAGGATCATCCTTATTGTCATAGTTTGGAATCCTCTCAGCTGCAAAAATTTAGAAGGTGGGAAAAATCCATAAKGGTTGATACCCCAGTAATTTACCCACTGTCATGATGTGGATGTGAGAAAATGCAGGTAGTTTCTTCAGATGATTTCCATCACATACTTTTTTCGTAGGTAGGGGCAGAGTAAAAGCTGGTGCGAGAGATCTTGGTGAGACTCTATTTGTGTATGGTGTTAAGATCACCTTTGTTTCAGAATTCTGACTAGCAGCTACAGCACTTCCAAAGAGAGAAAYGTGTTTTTGCTTTATATAGAAAGCTATCTTCACAAAATATAATGTGTGGGAGAAGTTGTAATGGATCTGTGTAAATACCTTATGGTGGAAACAAAAAAAGAGGAATTTGAGCAGTGGTATTAACTCAAGCAGAATAAAAATGGACAAGAAGATGTTATTTCAGCAATTTCTGTGTTCKAAGGCTCTGGTTTTGTGGAAGATAAAAATAGCAAGATGAAAGATTCTGAATGCATTCACTGATAGGCGAAAATCCTAGAGAATCCTGCACCAAATRGGTGCAGCTTCTCTAATTTGAGAGCTTTTTTCACCATAATTTTGTCCATTTAGTTCAATATTTTTTTTCATGTTACAAATACCCAGACTAYAATTTTTCTTTCTAAATACTATGCAATCATAAGGAAAAATCCCAGCACACTGTGTATTTTACACGAAGAAGGTATAAAAACCTGAAGTGTGTTGTCATGGCTTGGTYGTTGCAAGTTGAGTATCCTGTTTAATGATTATAGTATCAAGGATATGACTTAGTGTCAGGGCATGTGGACTTTAAATCCTGGGTCCTGGTAATTGTCACGGTGAGTTTAGAACTTCATCAATGTAGTATTAATGAGCAGACTACCCCTTTTCAGTGTTTTAAATACACCATTAGTCTTGCATTYCTTTTACATTATAACAACRGTATGATACTTCTTTTCAAAGAAGYGTATGTTATCCTTTTATTAAATAKGGGAAAAGCTTATTTTCATAAACCTCATTCAACCACAGGGGATAGGTTTTCAGCTTCATCTATTCAAAASTATGCATACTAGGTTTTTAGATTAGCTTTTGATGTTTATTTTTATTACACTGGAAAGTTGAGATATGACTGTTTCATCAGCTAAGAGCTGCAACAGGTGCACTGTTGACTATGTTTTGTAGCTGGTAGGTGATCTGAACATCAGCTACTCAGCGAAATACCCGGTAACACTTACCAAAAACATGATGTGGTTTATGAACAATGTGGAAGACAGTCTGAATTATTTAAGCGTAAGAGAAAATGGAAGAGAACTAGATGGTGAAACATAATACTTTGTCAGCTTACAGTCTCTGTTTTATAAATGAAGCTGTAATTATTGTTTCTTCTTCCTCATAACAAATGTCTGAATAGAAGACCTGCAAAGAAATGCAATTGSAATCTGAAATCTCACCTCGATTCTTAAGCAATGAAGTGTACTTTCTTGAAACAAATCAGATTGTTCATAATGGATAGGACACAAGCTAATGGCTTTAAACTGAAAGAGGGTAGATTGAGATTATGTATAAGAGAGAAATTCTTTTCTGTGTGTGTGTTAAAGCACTGGAACAGGTTGCCCAGAGAAGTTTCCAAAAGAAGAACTGGTTGCCCAGAGAAATTGTGGGCAACTTCCCCATCCCTGGAAGTGTTCAAGGCCAGGTTAAATAGAACTTTCAGGGAAGGTGGAATTACAGGATCTTTAAAGGTCCCTTCTAACCAAAACCATTCTATGATTGTAATGTCCCATCTAAGTGTGCTCTTTTGTGAGCAGACATTGTTGGGGACACCTCTAAATATATCTTAATATATTTAAGATATAAATCTTAAACATTCTTATATTTAAGAATGGGCTCACCTTAGTCTCTTTTTTGGTCTGCCTTTTATTAATTAGTATTTTACCTCCTGTAGAAATTCAGTAATTCTCTAGAGTGTATAAAGTTTACATTGGTCTGCCCAACTTGTGAATTTCACACATGTGAACTGAATTTGGTCTACTGCTGAAGAAGAGGTTGATGTTGCTGGTTACACCTGTAGTACTTAGAACATATTTCCAATTGGCCGATGTGGTCTCATCCTTGTATCTGAATGCTGGATGTATCCGGGGGAAGTTCAGCGCATGACTTTGGATATACAGGCTCAAAGTGTGATTATCCAGCTATTGTGTTCTCTTGAGACCTGAGACAGTGCTCAGCTGTGTGAAAATACTCAATGAGTATCTGGACCAGAACAGAGCCTTTAAGCATTTGCAGCAGCCTAGAGTCACTTTCATAGTATTCTGTCAGTTTCACACTGGCACCACCTTTAACATTTATAACTAATTCTGCAAAAACAAATTAATTCCACAGGTTGTTTGCAGGATAAGTTGTGAGTATAGCTGTAACTCCTTGGAAATTCTTGTTGATGAGATAAGAAAGGAAYCCTAGTGTTTTGAACTGTGCTTCACAGTTTGTGATGTGATGAAGAAAAGAATGAGGAAGTTACCTCTTTGAGATTGACCACAGTTACCCACAGTTACTGCATTCCCTGTTCTGAAAAATGGAATCATAGAACCCAGCACTAATAGGTGTGTCTGGGGTAACTGAAATGCTGAKGTGGGCTTAATTCTACAGTCAACAAAACTGCTTGTGGTGAAGACTTGCTAGCATCTTAAGTTTTGTGTCTTGGAAAGACAATCCACATACTCTGCTGTAAATCAGCACAACTGTCCRGTGTGGACACCTGGGGTGGAATAGTCTGGAATGTGTACTGAGGGTGATGATGAGATTTTGCTGTGAGTATTAATATTCTTGTAAATGAATAAAAAAAACTAGATTGGCAGCCTATCAGAATAGGTAAACAGCAGATGTAGATGCTGAGTTGTGTTCCTATTCTTTACCTTGAGTATGTTAATAGGAAGCAGTAGCTACCTAGGTGGATGACAGCCATGAAAGAAGGTGGTGTGATTCACTGCCTTCATCAGGTTAGGAAAAGTTGTATAKTGTTGCATATTCATGTGCATGGGACTATATAAAAGCTGCAAGTGAGGGCATTCTTTTTCCAGCTGTCATAGCTACTAAGTGTTGAAATACCAGGAGTCATTTTGGGATACGCCTGCTTTCTGCTGTTCTGGTCTCTGAAGGCCTTTGATGACACCCTAGCAAGGGTGGAAAGGTTTAACCAGCCCCAGGCAAATGCAAGGCAAGTGGCGCTCCTTCAGAAACCTCTGAAAATGTGCCAGAATTGCCTCATGACCAGATTTACCTGTAAGAAGCCAAACAGCCCTTTCATTGTTGCTTATCATGGACTACATAATAATTGAAAAATTGAAGGGTAMATCTCACCATCAGATGATGTGTCCAAGTGGAAAGAATGTCCATACATTGAACAGCCAGGTATAGAAATAATACTGAATCTCTTCGGATGTTGGCCAAAAGTGTTCATTTGACAATTCACAAATTACTCTTTTTTTCATTTAAAAGTAGAAGGGGGGAGGATTACAGAAGTTGAGGTAATATAAACTTTGTCCATTTGGAGAGAAATTGAGGTTTTATTTAAATTGTTAGGGAAAAGTAGCTCAATTATCGTGGAAGAGAAATCTTGAGAAGACACCAAGTGTATTGGTAGCATTTTAAAGTTAAAAAAGGGCCAAACTGTCATAAAAGAGGCAGAGAAGGTGCAGTGTGTTGATTACAATGTGGACAATGGGCTTGTCTCTCATAGAACAAAGTTCCTTTTTTCTTCTCCCAATGGAAAGTATTGTATGCACAAGAAGGGGAATGTGTACATCAGTTGAAGAAGAGCTGTATGCTCCTGAATTTTATTCATGAATGTTGATAGTTACAGGTGTTGATAATGTTCATACCCTTCATGCTCTGCAACTTGTAGCTGTAATTTCATGTGTCATGTCCTTGATGACAAAAGATTCTGAATGTGCACTGAAAATTCCCTCAGGATGTTTCCCTTTGGAAACATCCCCCTGTGTTGGTTTTCTAWATGTGAGTGTTGCAATAACTTCACAAACTGTAGCTTCCCGAGAGCATCCAGTGTAAGCCTAAAGAAGTACTATGGAAAATTTACCCTTCTAAGCTTGAGCTTATCAATGCTTTATTTCATTATTGTAAAGTGATCGAGTCCTCTAGATTAAGAGCAGTTCAGGAGTAGTTCATAAATTACTTTGTCTGCCCTATGTATATCCAGATCAAAATGGCAGGTATTTTTATTAAAAATCAAAAAAAAAGGAAAAAAACTAAAGAAATAAAAAACTGTACCTACCTTGTTACACCCAGACATGTGTTTTGTAGTTTACTTATTGCACATCATGCTAACGTGACAYATATCCAGTAAAAATACAAAATAAGATCAATATCCAATGTGAGTGATGTATGTATATCCAATTAAAGTGTTCAAGGAAAGGTCAGGCAGCACTTCGAGCAACTTGATTCAGTGAAGTATTACCTCCCTATGGCAGGGGTCTGGACTATATCACACTCCAAGCTAAACTGTTCTATGATTCCATGAAGAGAAAAGAAGAGAACAGAGGGGCAGAGAAAAGGTGGATAAGTAAGATAAGTGTTTAGTAAAGTGCAGAAAAGGTCTTGTTACGAAGAGAGAAATATCAAGGAAATAGTGGAAAAGTGTCTGCTAAATCACRTGAAGTTCATAACAAAGGGAAAAAAGAATATTTCATTTCTGTTTAGCAGTTTTTTTCCTACCAGAAGCTGAAAAGATCAGGCCAGGAGTGTTTAGAGTTG
This sequence comes from Alauda arvensis, assembly GCA_902810485.1. Taxonomy (NCBI): domain Eukaryota; kingdom Metazoa; phylum Chordata; class Aves; order Passeriformes; family Alaudidae; genus Alauda; species Alauda arvensis. The sequence goes on from CADDXX010000187.1 coordinate 579,218, forward strand.
CCTCTTTTACAGGAGACCATCTATATCTGGCCAGCATATATAGGGCCACAGAAAAGGATAGTGGCTTCATTAGTGTTATCTTGGGCCCTAGTTCCAAGAGCAGTGGAGCAGTTGGGGCCATTAGAACAACTTATTGGCTTGCTCCTTCCTCRGCCCATCAGTGGCATGCTGTTTCCTGCCTGTCCCTGAACACAGGCAGCACAAAGAAGCACAAAAGCAGTTGCTCCACTACTYCCAGACTAGATTTATTTCGTTCCTTTCACTAACTGTTAAAACCTAATGAGGGGGAACACATTGCTGAAGCTGAAAATAGGAAAGTGGTTCTTTGCTGTTTGGCCATAGCATAGCTTTGTAGTGACATTAACCTGTGCCTTTAGCATGGCGATGTGGCAGAAATTTGTGAGTGCTCAGACACTCTGTGAGGATGTCAGGAAGCTTATGTGAAGACAGGTTCTGTGTCAAAAATGCTCTTTAGATTCCATCTGCTTTCCAGGCAGGTTACCTTTAAGTGTGAGGGCCTAAAGGATGAATTTGGTGTTGAAAGGAACTGGAATCTCAGTTGCTCTGGGAAGGAGAAATATTGCAGTCAGCCTTTAAACTGCAGAAAATATCTATCAAGTTTTGTACAAGATTCTGCCAAGAATGATGTCCATGAGGAATAGTGCTTTCTCTGAGAATGTACATCTGTGCATAGCYACTTTTAAAGTTTTCTTCCAAGGTCCTTTTTGGTGATTATGACTTAAAAAAAAATCTCAAAACCTAAAAACACCTTCTATTACCTTCACCCCCACAATGAAGGTCTGTCTGTGCTGACACAAGTTATCTAAGATTACTTAAGTGGACAACAGTGTTTACATTAGTCCTATTATCAACATAATGAGCTTTCAAAGATAGCAACAGTATTCACAACGTGTCTTTGACCTCCTGTAACCAGAGGAACTACTTAAAGCATATGGCTCTGTAAATGTCATGTTCCCCTTCCTCAGAATGGCCTGTACTTACAAGGCACTGATTAGGAGAACAACATTACTGCAACTTCTTCTTTTGATCTGACACTCCTCCTTTGGGAGACCAGGTATGTAGTCATCTGAYAATTTGACACAAAATGTCTTGGAGCTTAACAGGCTATGAGTCTATCAAAAGAAGTAAAAAAAAAATTATGAGTGGGGAACTTAAAACCAGTTACCTTTWCAAGAATTTTCTGTTTTAGATTGCAAAGCAATACTTTTGAAGGATAGCAAGAGAGGGACAGTTGGGCTTTCTTTTTTCCAAAGATTTTAGAAGCCTGTTTTATTGGGCTTGCATGGTCAGCTTGGTAGCAGGGGGCTAAAGGGGTGCCATCTGTGAGAAGCTGCCAGAGGCTTCCTCCATGTCTGGCAGAGCCAATCTCTGTTAGCTCCAAAKATGGATGTACCTCTGGCCAAGGCTGGGCCARTTTGAAATGATGGTAGCACCTCTGGGATAACAAATTTAAGAAGAAGAGCGAGAAAAAAAGTCATTGTGCATTGTAATTTCAGCCAGAAAAGAATCAAGTGATGGGAACAGCCCTCCAGACACCAGGGTCAGAGGGGAAGGAGGGGCAGGAGGTGCTCCAGGTGTTGGAGCTGAAATTCCCCTGCAGACCATGGTGAGGCACCTGTGCCCCTGCAGCCATGGAGGTCCATGGGGATGCAGAGATCCACCCACATTCCMGGTAGGAGCCCCACACCAGAGCAGGGGAATGCCTGAACGGAGTCTTTGACCCCATGGGAGGCCTGTGGAGAGAGGAGCCCGCACTGGAGCGGCCTGTCCTTGAAGAACTGCACCCCATGGCGGTGATCCACTCTGCAGCAGTTTGAGGGGGAGTGTTGCCTGTGGGACAGACTCACATCTGAGAAGTTGATGAAGAGCTGTCTCCTGTGAGAAGGATGCTGTGGTGAGCAGGGGAAGGACTCCTTGCCCTGAGCAGCAAGAGAAACAAGTGATGAACTGACCATAACCCCCATTCCTTGTCTCCCTGCACTGATGAGGTAGCCAGCAGAGCTGGGAAGGAGAGGAAGTGGGGGAGGAAGGTGTTTTTAAAGTCTGTTTTACTTCTCATTGTCCTGCTCTGATTTTGTTATTCAGTTAATATCTCAACTTTTAGCTGGTTTTGCCCATGGTGGCATTTAATGAGGGATCTCTCCCAGTCCTTATCTCTGCCCATGAGCCCTTCTTTAAACTTTCTCTCCCCTATCCAGCTGTGGAGCGGAGTGAGAGGGCTGCTTTGGTGCATGCGTGGCACCCTGCCAGGATCAGCCCACTAAATCTTTTCAAGAAAAAAGGGAAGACTGGAATAAGCAGGTGTAATCTCTGTTTTCCCAGTTGCTTRGAGTTTGTTATTTGGGAGGCAGGGGTTGATTATTTAGGTTTTCATCCTCTTGAAGCCAGAATATTCAGAAGTCTACCACCAGTTCTGGTTATTGACCTCTTTATTTTAGTTTACAGATTGCAAAGCATRTAATTTCTGGTGGGCACTGTGAGACAATCTATTTGCCTGTGATGGAGTAAGGATTGCTTCAATCCAGATATCATAAAYGCTTTTCTTGGCTTATTTCTTGTAGCCATTGTTTATTTATCTTCAGGCTCAAGGAATTTAATAAAAAAATGGGAGAAGAATAATGAGAAAGATGAGAATATATGTTCCAAAATATAAGTTGTTGTCCTAGGGTGGCCCCTAAACCAGGACAGTTGTGCTTTACAGTAATGGCCTGTATCTTCCAAAACTCAACATGCAAGGAAACACAAGTGTGGTAATTGGAAAGGTATTTAATTTGAAAACTGTTTTATTGTAATGTGCTGTGCAAACTGCATGCCATACTAGTGATGCAATGTGTCTGGTATTAATGCAAGTTTTGTTCAGGTTATGTGGGAAGGAGRGAAGGCCATACTGTACTTTCAGAATGAAAAAATGTGATGTGAATTGGGAGATAAATTGTAAAAGGACGGGTGCTAAGATGTTCTCAGGTATTTCAGAAGAGATGCAGAAATAGTGAAGACCTTAGATTTGTTTTTTGTTTCAAAGCAATAATTTATTGTATTTACATGTATTGGAATTTTCAGAAAACCTTGTTAATGCTTGAAATTGCTTATTTTAGAGAACTGTCATGGGGTGAAGGGCCTGTTAGTTATTCTAGACTGATGATGAAGACAGAGTTGTAGAAGTCCTAATTTGATTATAATCTGATTAYGACTAGAAACTCTTTCTAGGAAACACTAATAGTAATTAAGTAGTCATGATGCAGCAAGATTCCAGGCAAAGTCTGCCTCTGTGCTAATACTTTAAATGCTTTTACATTTCACTCTGTCAAACTCAATTCAAATAAACATGTGAATATTAAATGGAAATGTTATGTGTGAACAGTGGGTTTTAAACAAAATTTATTAAATTMTTGGCATGCATAATGAGTTCTGCTACTGATGTATAACATTTAAATAATACTACAATCTCGAAGTCTTCCAAGATACTTTTTTTTTTTTTAACTGTTTCTGTATACTGATGCAACTTAGAGGACATTTTTTATGACTTAATAATAAGTACTTCTGGATTTGGGGGGAGCTGTTTTGTTGGTTGGTAACTTGAATGTCTTGGTACACATGAAACACCTTTTTTCCTAATGATTCTCATTTTTTAGACTTTACTGATTTTAGTGTTTGGTTACCTATACAATTGTTTACCCAGCTCCCCTGACTTTACTGCAGGTATGCAAAATATATTAGTGTGATAACTTCTTTGTGGGTATGAGTATTGTTATATAGTGTTGACAGAAATTATGCATGCCTTTATTGTAGACAAGGTAACAGGTGCACTTTCTTACACATGATTTTCATTCCTTTTAGTATTAAAGTGGCAAACATCAAACTTAGTTCTTGCTGTTCCATAGTGATGTTAGGCTAGGCTGCTCTTACTTAAAAAGTTGAACTAGTTTTTAAAAATACATGAGAACAATGATTTGGGTTTGGGTTTTTTGGTTTAGTTTTGGGGCCTTAGGATTTTTTTGGAGGTGATGGAGAGGAGTTGGTTTGTTTGGTGTGTTTTTTGGGGTTTTGGGGAGGGTGGTTGTTGTTGGTTTGGGAGTTTTTTTGCGTATGGGATTTGCTGTTCATGCAATGTCGTATCCAGTCCTATTCAAGGTACTTCCTTTCCCAAGTTTAGATACACTGTTGCAGTGTGCTAAAAGTACCCGGTTAGTACAGGRCACTGGATCCCCCAGATCACTTCTGTTGCAGGTGCTATTCTTGGCTACATTACCAAGTTCTCTGAAGTTCTCTTTAGAGGCTTTTCCCATGGAACTTGCATAGCAATTGCTTTTTGTGTTCACACTAATGCAAAAAAAAMCAAAAAACTGACTTGTATAAGTGTTAACTAGGTGTTTCTTTTGTTTGYGTCTGTCAGTTGCATCTTACTAGGAGGGAAGCTTTGACTTAWATTCTGTATTCCCTTTTGGGCTATCTTGCTTGTGGATTAGGTTGATAAGAGCAATCCTCTTGGCTATTACATGGAATGCTCAATATTACTATRATAATCACTGTCACTATTGGCATGCTTTAAGTCTCACTAAATTTATAAACAGTGTTACCAGCTTCCAGGTTTTATCAGGTCTCAGAAGAGTAAAGCTGACCAAATTTTTGCAGGCTTGATTATGCTTCATGTGATGATAACCAAAGACCTATTAAGGCTCTAGTCAGGTTTCTGTTATAGGTCCACTGGAGTTAATGCTAAAGACTTCTAACTACTATACAAGCCACACTCTGTTCACAAAATCATATTTAAAAATTAAATCATTATTTCAATATTATTCAGGCATAAGGTAAAAATACTGCAAATAGAGAGTAAATAAATAATTCTGTGTTATAGTCAAGAATGTCATAGAACAGACTTGCTTGTTCTTCTGCCCGCTCCTGTTTCATAGTTGATACCGGAAAATTTTTATCTTCAGAAATGCTTTTTTTGCCTTGCTCAGTAGGTTTTGTCTGTTTCACTTTTTATGCCACTTTTAAAACTATTCTAATTTTCTAGGTATGGAATTCGCCCTGAAAATGTGATTATATATGGCCAGAGTATAGGAACGGTACCATCTGTGGATCTTGCTGCTAGGTATGAAAGTGCTGCTGTGATTCTTCATTCTCCACTGACCTCAGGAATGCGAGTAGCTTTTCCTGATACGAAGAAGACATACTGCTTTGATGCATTCCCAAAGTAAGTTGTAGGACTGTTTTTTATTATTTATTTAGCATGCATTTTCTCTATTACAGAAGTTTTCAACTAGAGAAGCAAGTAGTCTGGCAAATTGTCTGAAACTTTTTTCAAAGGTTTAATAAAACAATTGGAGAAAAATCAGTGAATAATATCAGAGAGTAACATTTGATCAGAAGAAGCTTACGAAACTTTGTAAACTTCTAGGCACTTTGCATCTCTAATCATTTTAGTGGGTATCTGTAAGTAAGTAATTAATTTTCCTATATGTAAATTCCTAGTTCTAACAACAAGTTCCATCCAATGAATTGTTAGTCTGGATAAATGTGAACAAAGTCATTTACAATAAGTTCCTGTAAGACCGAAAAACTAAGTAGRTCTTAACTGAAGAAAATTCCTGTCGTGTACTTCAGAACTATGCCATTGTTTTCATAGCTATAATCTTTTTCTTACAGCATTGACAAAATTTCTAAAATAACATCTCCTGTCTTAATAATCCATGGAACTGAAGATGAAGTTATTGACTTTTCACATGGCCTGGCATTATTTGAACGTTGCCAGAGACCTGTAGAACCACTRTGGGTGGAAGGAGCAGGCCATAATGATGTGGAACTCTATGGACAGTACCTTGAAAGATTAAAACAGTTTGTGTCTCACGAATTRCTGAACTTGTAACTTTTGTTGTGTTTTCTTCATTTCACTGCAGAACTGCACGCCTTGATAAACATGTAACTTAAAACCTGAATGTTGTGTTTTCAAATCATCTTGGTTGCCTTCATTAAATGTACAGGTAATGATTTGTCAACATAATTAATGAAGGTTTTAATGCCGGCATTATAAACTGGAATTACATGATCATGCAGTCAGACTTGGCAGTTCATATTTCTTTATGTGAGGTTTTTTCTTCTTAGATGTTAAGAGAAAAACTCACAGGGAGTACTGTAAGAAAATTTAATTATATAAAACCAAATGCTGTAAAAGTGTTGCCAAGTGCTTTAGCATATCAAAAACAAGTTTATAAATATTTTTTAAACATCTCAAAGTGTACTGTGACTTACTCTGTTGCACAGGTGTAATTAAAAAACAGACTTTTAAGCAGTTGTTCTGTAAAAACATAATAGCCATGAAATTTGAGGAAATACTAATGTATGTAATAAGAATAAACAGTCACTGGAAATGACTCATGCCCTGTTGTAGGGAGAGGCCAGCAAAATAGATATCTTTTCCCATATTTTTAATTTCTTTTGTGTTTAGTTTTTCTTTAGTTATTTTGTACTCATGTTGTCCTTTAGCTTTCACGATAACAAGATGTACCCACTCATGTTCTCAGGAGTCCCAATCTTGCCAAAATAGTGCTATAAGTTATCATTGTTGTAATGCAGGTATCATTCACATGATTGCTACTGAGGCGACAGAATACCTCTTTGAAACCACCAGTAAGACTCTTAAAACCTAGAAGACTTCTTGAACCATGTAGTTTTAAACACTGATTTTTCTAGAGCCACAATGTGTTATTAAGAAGAACCTTGAAGTTTGTCCAACATTGTAATAAAGAGCTTGAAACTTAGCAGTTAACTGATCAGGTTTGATTTTTTCRTGCTTAGTGTAAAAGCTTATTGCTTTTTGAGTACTGTGTGGAAATTTWACTAAACAGGCCTGGGTGGGGTGGGAGGAGTGGCAAGAAGAGAATATTGACATTTTTCTATTAACTCATCGTGAAGTAAACTTAAGTTGCCTTTCCCTTGAATGCATTTTGCGTGAATAAAACTATGAAAATAAACAATTATATGTAGCCTAATTGTAAACAAAATAATATTCCAACAATACACACTGTGCTTTTAAGGCCTTAGGTAGTTTAATTGTTCTGCTTGTTTTTTGTGATTGAGACTGCTGTATACATAAATGTAGCTTTGAGTATTATGAAAACTGGTCRTGTTGATTAATAGTAAAAATTATTCCACAAACTTGCAGTTCTTMATTTTTCTTTTTTATTCAAAGAAATGGCAGTAGTTGCTTGCAGTACCAAAATACTCAGCAACTCCCCATTTATTCAAGAAAATGTGACATCTAAAGCMATAACCCATTGTTCTGAATTGCCAGCACAACTACTGTTCTGATCACCCTCCCACCCCCATGTCTCACCTTACTACAATTTACCAGTTCAGTACACAGGCTTTCTGCTGCAAAGCTGCTTGTAAACTTTTTTCCTGTAATGAATTCTACTACTTCCTTYTTTGAAATCGTAAGGAATTCTTGTCTTGTGCACTTTGGTGAGTTGACTGAGTAGAAAGGAATTTGTTCTCAAGCAACTAGGTTTTGTTTGATTTTTTTTGATCAAGATCTTCAGTGAGTTCTGAAATTCAGAGTATATTCAGAAACAATAACATTAGACTTAAGGTTTTTCATCCTAGTTCAAGACTTTTGGATACAGGTGTGTAACTCAACTTTATTACATCATATTTAATATGTATTTGATTTCCTTTTCTCTTACTACCTTCTAGCYACTATCTCTGGTGGAAACCATTACCATTAAATGTGTAAGTGCTTTCTTTGTGATGAATGAAGCTTGTTTTGAAATTAGCCTTCAGGAATTCACAACTAAAGGGTGTAGAAGTGCAATGTTAAGTGATATATATTTGCTGTAGTTCGCTTGCCTGCCCATTGCAGGCAAATGATCAACTGTCATCACAAGAACTGTCTGATTGTGCCAGGGGATATTATGGCACCCTGTAATTGAAAAAGATAGAAAAGGTGTCATAGCAGTTTTGTTGCTTTTGTGTTTTGTTGAAGCAGAACAAATGATCTGACTAACAGTGTTTTGTCTTCAGTGTGTGCAGCTGTGCTGGATTGCACTGATGAGTAGAGATTCTGGTCTCTTTTGCACCATTTACTCATGGATAATTATTGCCAGTTTGCACTGCTTTGTGTTTTATACCTGCTTTTTTTTCAGATTATTTGGGGATACATGAAGGAATTTAAATGGGGTTTAGRCATAGCCTAGCCTGTAGTACAGATTGTATTATGGCAACAAACTTGTTAGTGACAGAAAGCAACTCTGAGCTGTTGCAATGATGAAGAAAACATTTGACATCCTGATTGTCTTATCCTTGTACCGTGGTTTTGGTGAAATTGACAATGGCCTGTTGTTTAATGCTATGGATGCAATTGTCTTCAGATAAATAAAGTTGATTCAGTATTCATTGAAAAGACAATGCCTGTATTTTAGGGAAAAAAGAAAAGAGCAGTTTGTAAGCCTAGTGGTGTCATTCCTGGGGTTTTTTTTGTTTTTGTTTTTCTTCTTGAGGAGATGTATTTGACATTAACCTATTTTTTTCAGTTCTGGGAACCTTGTTAAATCAGCTTTCAAAACAACTTCATATATGTAAAATATGTGATTACCATCTAAAGGTGGGGTCTCTTTGGGACATGTTTTACTTTTAGATTCACAGCTCTGTAAAATTCGCCTATCTTTACTTCACACTTCAGGCAGCAAAGAGTTCTAGGGTATGTTTGAAAGCAAGTGATTGATTTCAAACTTGCTTTCCTTTTCAAGACTTTTTTATTGGGGAAAAATATTGCATGTTTATTTTTGGGCTCCTTTAATTGGGTGACATAGGACAACAAGGTACCGCTCATTTGGAATATTCCAGGTCCTACAGATACTAACTTTTCTCACTACATTGTTAATATCTTCAAGTCAGAAATAAGGAAAGATAGTATGTAAGTAGGTGTGTCATTCGTTGAAAACTTTGCAGATAAGGAGTTGAGGACTCTACTGGGGCAGGCTGCACTTGAGCCAGCAACGCACCCTTACGCCAAAGGCAAGCAAGAGCATTCCAGGCCCAACAGGCAGATTTGCCAGCAGGTCATGGGAAGTGATCCTACCCCTCTTCTCTTCACTGTGAATGCAGATGTGTGTGAAATGCTGGGTCTAGCTCTGGACTTTTGCACGAGGAAGATATGGATGCGCTGGAGAAAGTCTGGTGCAGGGTCACAGCTATGACTGAAAGATTGGTGCATCCAGCATGGGAAGAGATGCTGAGAGAGCTGTCCATCCTGGGGAAGAAAAGGGAGGATATTAACTGTTGTGTGTGAATGTCTAAGAGAATGAGTGGAGAGAGCTAAACATTCCCCTGTACTGCCCTCTAAGAGGCAAAAGTMAATGATGACATGCTAAAAGTTAGAAAATGTAATCTGAAATTAGAAAGCAACTTTGTTTGTTTGTGGGAGGGTTTTTTCTTTTTCGGGGGGATGATTTGTTTTAGGTTTTTTTGTGAGGCAGATCTGACACTGGGACTGACTGTGGARTTCTCATCTTTACACACAGTCAGAATTCAGCTAAACACAGCTTTAGGCAACCTGCTGTGGCTGACCCTCCTCTGAGCACACAAGTAGATGATCTCAAGGAGCTCTTTTCAGCCTCTGTCATTCTGCATACACCAGCTCAGAARTGGAGACTGTAGGAGTTATCTTCATTTGGTGCTCCCTACTTTTGATGTTTTATTTTAAAGCAATAGAGAGCAACCAAAGACCCTTTTTCTCTTAGTCCTGAGATCATAACTGTTTGATGCACTGCTGCTGAATCAGACTAATACCGAATTTTATACTACAAACAGTGTCATTAAAGATCACAGATTGTTACTACAGTGTACTACAAAAAGGTTGAAAAGCTAGGAGCCAAGTATAAGCATGCTATCCTGAAAAGAGAAAAAGTGCTTGAAAGATATCTTCAACATTGTCAAAGATGGAAGTGTTGTGTTCACAGCTACTGTTAAGTTATGAGATATGGTTGTTTTGGATTGTTTCAGTAAAACTGGGTAATAAAGTTGGTTCTACTTCAGCTGCTCAGTATTTGTAAAACAGAAATGAAAAATTGTTTATGGGGAAGCTCATTTGTAATGAGCTAATAACTGTGTGTCAGGCTTGCTTACTATCACTTAAATACTTCAGGTCACTCTCATTGTCAAAAGTGTGAAAACCCATTCAGCTTGAGTACCACCATACTGAAATGTTAGCATGACACTACCTTAGAATTCTTGACATGTGGAACTTCATAACCAATTTGAGTTACGAAATTATTAATTGAAAAATAGCCATAAAAATAATTATTCCCTAATAAATTCTATTGTACGATGATAATTTCTACACTGTATCTTCTTCCCTTTATTTTTTATTTCTCAGTTAAGGTGTCTTCTTTCTGTGAAAAAATAAAATCCTAGCAAACTTCATGTAAAATAGCAAGGAAAATGTTTTAAGAAAGAGGACAATGTAGAAGAAATGGTCTTAAAAACTCTTCTAGTGAGGAAGGGCCAACCATGAAAAATTATCTCAGCATTAAATTTTTCCCAGGGTCATTAGTAAGATGTCTTGTCTAATAATGTCTTTCAAAATAATGAGAAACCCTTGAAATGATCTTGTTGCTTAGAAATGGTTTTGTGGTTGGTTAAGGAGTACTGTTGGTAAACCATACCACAATGGTTGTAATTTTAATCTTTAATTTTCAAATTTTTTTGCTTAAAGAGGGCAAAAAGAGTTCTAACCCTCAATAAGCACTGCAGAGAAAACATGAGACATTGATGAGACAGTCAATATACCTTCAAATTAGGCTAGAAGCTGTGAGCACCTCAAGTAGGTAGGTAACTGTGCCTTGTCCCCTAGAGCTTTGGGTGAATGTAATCAGACTGTCATACTGAGATATTTTTCATTTCTAAACCCACAAAAGTTTTTGCCAGAAGTTTTCTTCTGGAGTCAGGTGAATGGTGGATGGACTAAATGTCTAAAAGTGAACTATGCCAAAGATCCAAATAAGTCTTAAGCTAGAGCAACATTCCAATTCATTTGATCAGTAACTCATCTGGTAGCTCAAGGGCACATAATGACAACTGCAACTCTTTCTCCAGCACCTGAAGTATTGCAAAGTGCTTGGTTGGCCAAGTCATCTGCTTTTAAAGGTCATATGGTCTAAGTACACTTTAAATGTAAATGTTGTATATTTATGTAAGTCAATGTGAGTCATTCTAAGGAGAGCAAGGAGTGTGTGGATAAAAATCACCAGCAGCTTTGCGAGAGCATTACTGATTTGGAGACACATAYGCATTCTGATTTATGCCCAAATATTTTTTAAAATAAGTTTGCTAGGTCCATTTGATAGATACTGCACACTCTCCAAAACTGGAACAGAACTATCTGGTCTCTGGTTTAAAACAGCCTTCCAGGATGGTGCTGTTTTGTTACATTGATGGCAATGCTTTAATTCATTAGGAACACATTTCCAAAAGATTTGGGTGGTAAAATCTAATGCTAATGAGGCATTGCAGTTTTCACACCTTTTTGCTTCTCAAGATTATATTGGTTAAATGTATAGTTTATTTCTTTATTTTGTATTTGGCCAAGTGTATCCTAGTGTGCTRCACAGAGAAAAGCAAAGCAGTGCAAAAAAAAAACCAAAAAACCTTACTTATCAGAATTCTGTTTGTATTATATCATCATCTATAGTTAGCAACAAGATTTAATAAAAGTTTCTTCCTGTCAGAGARTTTGTGGCCACCAAAGTGGTGGAACACAAACCACTTGGAGCCAGAAGAGGAGGGTAGGCAAAAAATGCAGACTTGAAAAAACATATGAGTTCCTGTTCTGCTGTATTTGTAGAACCCAGCAGTATCTCAGTTTGCTTATCRTAGCAGGTGTGTAATAGATACCCTGTCATTATGTTACTTAGAATTCCTAAACAAAAAAATTTATGTCTTGGGTTTAAGACAACTMGAAGGAGAACACTCTGGAATGAGCTKCCTCCCTTTATAGGTTTAACCAATCTCTTTCCACCMACAAGTGACGAATACAGGTGGATGTGAGTGAAAAGGTAAGTTTACTGACAACAGGGACAGCAGTGGTGAAGAAATTACAGSAAATACTTACCACATACAAAACTACTAAACCTCCACAGAACAGAGAGACCCAAAATGCTGGGGACAGACCCCCAGGATGACATTCCACAGCCAAGTGCATTGTTCAAAGGACAAAGGGAAAAGTGGTGCCAGTCTTCCCCACCATCCCCCTGTGCTCTGCTTATCTCTAGCTGGAGCTCCAGTGGATCAYGAGCTAGAAACATGTGGAAGGACTCCCCCTTTCTCTTGGCAGGAGCAGTAAAGGCAAGGTGTCTGGGCTGGGGTGCTCCATAGTCTTCTCTCCTGGAGTGGGGACCAATGGATCTGGACCAGCTTGTTGGAATGGGGCCGCCCTGCTTGGTGCGGCAGTACAGGTGACACGTGGAACTCGCCTCAATGGCGGCTCRAAACTGCCAAGAGAAGAAAGCCAAAAGAGTTCCAAAAGGAAATGACTGCCTGGGCAAAGACCAGGAAGTCAGTGAGCCAAAACCCCCATGGGCAAGAGGGGATGAGCTGCTTGTGAGAGCCGACTTCAAAAGCACCCAATAGCACTCCCTGTCCCAGCTTCCCAGCTGGGTCAGAAAGAGACAGGAGCAATTTTGGGCACAAATAGATATGGAATACAACAACATTGTGGGTTACTGATGACAATTACCCAGAAGTTAGGATGATATGTAGGCTGTATTCTACGTGTTTCTCTGTAGTCATAAAATCTTAAGGGTTTGGTTTCAAGGAAAAGTTGAGATTCACTAGTCAGGAACTAGAGCTCGTCAGAGACATACAATATCACAAGGCATGATAAAACTACAAGGACTGGCAAATCTGAATATGCAGTCCTGAAGGCAATTCTGGAAAAATGCAGGTGAGGTAAATATTAAATTTAATCCATGTTCATTTCAGACTGCTGGTACAATGCATTATTGTCCTGCCATATTTTCACTTTCTGATGTAAGGAAATGGATTTTGTGCAAGGCATTATTCATGCATTACAAAATCACATTGTGTTTTCCCATGCATGTCTGATCTTTGACATTTAGGTTTGCTTTCCATAGAAGTTTGCATCAACAGTTTTTTGGGKTTTTTTTATATATTTTCAGTATCTCCTTCCCAGCAGCAAGTGATAGAAAAAGAGGAAATGGCCTCATGTTGCACCAGGGCGGGTGTGGATTGGATATTAGCAAACACATTGTCACCAAAGAGACTGTCAGGAATTGGAAGAGGCTGCTCAGGGAAGTGGTTGAGTCACCTTCCTGGGGGTATTTAAAAGACAAGTAGAAATAGTGCTTGGGGACATGGGTTAGTGGGAGACCTAGCAGTGCAGTGTAAGTGACTGGACTTGTTGACCTTAAAGGTCTTTTCCAGCTTTAACAATTCGATTAATTCTATGGGGCGTAACTATTTTTAAAGAACAATAATGTATAAACAATAGMTTTCATGTATAAACAAAGCATTATTACTCACTGCTGATTATTGCTTTGTCAGTGTTCAACAGCTGTTCTGGGTCAAATTGTCTATGTGGTGTGTGAGGATGTAGCCATGAGAATGTGTTTAATGGTAATTTTTTTATCCTTTTATTTATCACTTGTTCTGAATTGTATTTACTACTGTATGACWTCAATAAACAATTGGATTATAAAAGTAATCAGGAAGTGAGGTGTGTTTGTTTAAGAATTAATRTTTTGAAATATATACATTTCCTTGTGTCATGACTGATAGACATGCAGTTTTTGAATAATTGTATAGTTTCATTGTAGTCAATCGTGATAATTTATGATAGCAAAAATTGGATTTTTTCATTAGTAAATCATTTGGCTGGCTGCAGTGCTTTTCTGTGCTTCCCTTTTATGGTTCATAGGAGTTTTTTCCTGTTACAAAGGTCTAATTAAAGAACCAATTTGGTTATGGTAGTGGGAGCTGAATCCACTGCTTTGAGCTTACAGGAAACATGGAGACAGTCTGTTTCCACATCATTAATTGTATCACATCTTCACATGGCTTAGAACATGCAAACAGATTAGCAAYTAATGCACAGAAAATGCTTTTCTTGTAGTACATTCTCTTAAAAAGTGCTGTAGTATGTCCAGTAAGTTGTCCATCTGTCCAGTGCAACATTGCTTAGTCAGAGGTGTGATTTAGAAAGAGCTTTTAGACTGGATACTCTCTGTTGTCAGATCTTCTTGTGCTCCACTGGCATCCTAAACTGGAGAACTAGAAATGTCAAAGACTACATTCAAACCTGTGCCCTTTAMAATCTGTTATGTATGATTGTGTTTATTGCCTTTTTGAACTTATTGATACTGTTGTTCCATGGCTACAAATCCATATAATTTCATCACTCTAAAAGAAGTACTTTCTTTTCTCTGTCTTTAAATCAATCTCCTTGATTTTCACTCCTAAATGAATGTCCTCCCTTTTGTGTTTGCAGGATATGGTGAACAGTTCTGCGGTCATCTTGCCTAACAGTTCTCTAACAGATTTCATTCTTTTTCTTGGTAAAGGAAGTGCTCCCTCTCCTTAGTCTGTTTRATATGTCTGTGATATGTCTTGTTTGAGAAGTAGTGCACACTTTCTCATGCTTTAGGATGCACTGAGAAAGTGCATTACTGGAAATATGTGCTCATGCTTTCAAATAATCTGATAAAAAGAGACACAATATGTATTGTCTATAGGAAAATATAGTGTATAAATATATAATCTAGTCATTGCTATATTTTATGGAGCAGTATTTCTATAGATACTTTTACTGACTTTTGACCCCATTAGTGTAGAATAGGGCATAATATTTATGGGATGTTGCTGCTGATACTGTTTCTCTGATAGAACATTTTAAAAAAATGTTACTAGAAGAAACCACGTCTCCAAAGCACTTATATTTTTTTAGCATAGTTAAAGCAGTGAAACTAGATACCAGCAAATACTTTGAAAACTAATTTAAATGGTCATCTTTAAATTTTTAGTAATGTTTTCTGACATATACTATAACACTTCAACCTGATTTTTTTGACAGAAAAAAAAGTGCATATGTCACACTGCTACACAAAACAATGGCACGACACAGCAATCATGAGGGAAAAGAAAAGAAAGAGGTATTTATTAAAAATCAGGGTTATTATATACAGAAAAGGGAAAAGGTTCTAATTGGGCAAGAAAATTCCCACCTCTACACACACACTGGTTAATACACATGCTTGTCAAGGAAATCCATCCCACTAAGAAGAATGTAAACATCCAAGCTAGTTAGAAAACAACACCTGTTATTTACATGAAAAAACCATGGGAAAACTGACTCCAAACTACAACTTATCAGAAGGCTTAAAAATTCAGGGTGACATGCATATACATTGATAATTCCTGTAGTGATTCTTTCTTTTAACTATAGTAAACTTGTAGGAGGAAAAAAACCATGTGTAATAGATATCTACATTATTTTTTTGGATTACRCTTCACTGTGACTGATAATTTCTTTTGCCACTGTGTGTCTTGAAACACCTAGGTTAATGGTTTCTTGAAAAGTGCAGCAGCAAAGAAGCAACTAAATTAATAATGTCAGACTTCAAAGGCTCTTGATCATTAAGTYAATCAATGCCAGGTTGCTTGGTGTGATGTTTGCTGCTGTAATTGCAGTACTGGAATTGCAGCTATTGCCACCTGCTGATGTGGCCAGTTTTCCCTTGAATTTAGATTGTTCTTTGGCATCACAYACCCATTTCTTCCTCTCTTTGTTGTCCTCTTGCACTCTTGTCTACCTGCCTCTGTCCTAATCTCAGTGCTTTCCAAGCCCATCTCAGAAATCTTCCAACCTGCAGCCAGAAGTGCATGGACTGCRTGCCACATTCTGCATTTCAGTGGCGCAGAGGAGTGCAGATGAGAAGGGACTTCCTGCAGCAAATGTTTGGCTATTCCTGCTTTCACAAGGGAAGGTTGGTTGCCAAGTAGCCAGAAGGTCAGAGGAAACAGAACACTACAAGAGCACACATCTGCTCCTACGTATTTCTCTTCCATCTAGTTGTGGGAAAAGAAAATACAGGAAAGGAAGAATGTGGAAGATAGGATGTTCCACTGGGGAAAGAGAAAAAGGTTAAGGTAAATGTTCAGCCTGGTGAAGGCCCAAAGTTGGATCTGCAGATCAGATGAAAGGAGTTTGTCATTAGGTAGTGGAAAGGAAAACCAGCAGAATGAGACAGAAAAGGGGAGATACTGGGAGAAGTGAGATATTTTGACAGAACTAGGCAAAATGAGGAAAGGGAAAAATGAAAAGAAAAATACAAAAGGAGCTTAAAGCTTTTGTTTTTCAAAATAAAACATTTTTTGAAAGAGAAATGTAACTAATTCAAATGGGAGTGGAGCTTCATTTACTCCCCAGTAGATGGAGAAGTGCCAAATATAATGAAAGATAGACAGGAAGAAGGAAAATTTAAAAATGAAAGGAAGTGGAAAGGGGGAGGGGGGAACACCCTGCATTACTTCTATTTTTCCAGTTCCTGTGTTTTATCATATGTCCTTGGGAAATAATTTTATTGTGATAAAAGAATTTATATCAAACAGTGGTATATCCTCTGCTTTTGCTCACTGATACTATGACTGTACTAGGGCTAGACTAGTGACCTGCAAGTGTTTTTGATCGTGCACCTCTATTAGTAAGACCTTTTTAAGCATGCAGCCATAATAGAGGCAAAACTACTATTTTTAACATTTTTGTTTTATTTTGTTTTATTTGTTAATGCTAGAWCTCATATTTCTTTACTCCAGTGGATTTTTCTGGCACACATCCTGGGCTATACATTTCCCTGCCACAAAAATGCTTTGGAAAGCGCTGGACTAACCCTAATGCAAAGTCTAAAGCTTTGGTGATGAGCTCTCTCTGAAGCTGTTGCTTACATTTCTGATGGCCTTGGTGAGGAGGATAAGGAGGTGGCCTTCTTATCACAAGATAAAGAGCTGCCTCAGCTCTTCATAAATGTTTTACAGTATTGCACAGAAAAAAAATCAGAAATAGCTGGTTAGGACCAGTCAAAATCAAAATATAAAAATAATAATTCACCCTGACCACACCTGAATTTTCTACATTCTGCTGTCTTATATTTACCAGCTACAGGGAAAAGTTTCCAAAAATAAAAGCACAACTTTACTGAAAGCAGTGGCCATAACTTTAGAAATTTCTAGTCCAGTTACAGCCAAAGTAGACCTACAGCTATTTGATAAAGATGTTGAGAATTCAATTTAGTAATTTATATTTTCTTAAGTTTCTTCTCAAAGTAGGACCAGCAAATTGAATTGTGCCCATCCTTCAAATTAGGCCTGCAATCATCGTTGCACAGATAAGATTAGACCCACTTCTTCAGACATAAYTTTATTTATATATGTTGACTCTTGGTTTTCAAATGTGTTAACATTTGAAGGTAGTGTGACATTCAAAACTTCAATAATAATTTCTACTGGCCCTTCTCGAGAAGGGTAAACCCACAAAAAAGCCTTTGTTTTCCTGTTTTCCCAYGTGCTTTTCTGTGGAAATTCATATAACAAAGGTTTTGAGAAGGTGAGAACTGTAAGAATATAGGCATAGACTTGTAATTAAAGAGTATTTCTTTACACCTGTGTAACAACATTTATCCTAATGTTTGTATAACTAATTTTCTTATGTCTAGAAGCAGAAATATGAAGCAGTAACGAAAGACAAATGCTAACAGTGAAATAAAACTGTGATAAAACTGTGGATTATTTCTACTGGTATTTTCAGGTTAGTTTACCTTTGACCACTTTCTGACCTTCTTTGTGSCCTCTGGTGACATATACCTGAATAACCAGACATGGTTACATTTAACATCCTAGCCTAATATATTAGGCTTTGTTACCAGCAGATAATCTAATGCAGTTCTGYAGTTCAAACCCAGGAAAGTCTGGGTTTGAATGCTGTAAAAATGTAAGAATTTTATGCCAGCACAAAAACTGGCAAATTATATTAACCCCTTTAGTCAAATTTATATTTCAAATATGTAATTGGATTCTAGTGTTTGGCAGGGAGGGTTGCTGAATTTATATGTTTCAGTGTAAGAGTCTATCACTGCTATAAACTGGTCATGTTGATAGCTTAAGGACCRGAATGGATAGATCCCAAAAAGTTGTGCTTAATCTTCCTGTGCCTGACCTTTCTGCTGRGAATATTAGAAAAGACATTAATGGTTACAAAACAGATGCAGGTTTACATTGACTTGGACTGAGAAGATTGCTTGTGTTCAGTACCCTTCCTCACGGTGGCATCAGGCAATTCCTCTGTACTTTGTTTTCAACTCACTCTATAAACACAAATCCATCATTCTTTTAATCTGCTGGTATGCTGGTTGAAGTTTACTCAAACATAAAAGGGTCTGTATCCTGTGTGGAGTCTCTGATATCCTTTAAGAACTATTTAATGACTGTACTGTTTGTGAGACAATACTGGCAGAGTCATAGGAAGACCCTACTGCATTGTAACCTAGATCATTATCAATCAGATAAACTTGRAAAAGAAGCCTACAGAGCTGGTTTTTAGATTTAATTGTGAATAGAATGCATTCTATWAAGTTTTGTACAAGATCTGTTTTACAGAGGATGTTTATGAGTCTTTTCAACAAGGAAGGGCCAGTAAACTCTTTAATATACCAATCTGATATATTAGAAACATATGTTGGACCACAAGAAGTTTATCCCTCTCCCACAAYACAAACTAACCCAAGCCTGGTCCTCTTAATTTTCCTCATGTGTTTTGARCCATCAATGGATACAAAAGTTGTATTTCCAAACTCCAGCTGCAAAACCAAAGCTGAAGTACTTAATTTTTAAAAGAAAGCTTATATTTTGATGTAACCATAACATTCTAAAGAGAATAGGAGGTTATAGAGACTGTAAGGCAGATGTTATTAAACTTCAAGCTAATGAAAGACTCATGAGAGCTGACAACACCAAATAAGCTTGAGTTTCCACATTGATTTATGGTGCTGCTCCTTGCAGAACTAATAGGARATTCTGCAAGCTGGGTCTTGAGGCTGTCAAGGACAGGTGCCTGAGCTTGTAACCAGTGGATACCTTGGTGTATATAGCATGGGAGATCATAGCTTTGGCTTTTATCCATAACTTCTCTGAGTTCAACCCATTTGTGTTTCAGAGGAGATTAAAGGAAGAATAAATATGTTTGTGTCAGCCAAGCATCAAATGTAGCAGTCTGCTGTTTTATATTCACCCAGTCCATAGTAAGCTGCAGCTTTTTCATTGCTAGTGTTATCTAAATGTTCAGAAGAGCCTTAAGCCACAGAGAACTTTGTGCTAAAAGTTGTTTTTTCCAGTTCCTGTGGAAAGTCTAGGAATCATTTTTTCAATGCTATCTTATTCCATAGCTGTGTTCATATCCAAGACAGCTGCATTCACCAGTTCTATTCAGATATAATTACTTCTCTAACTTGAGTTCTAGCTCAAGATTAGTCCAAAGAAAGGAACAAGCCTCCTGTGAAGTTTYGGATGTTGTGAACTGCATATGAAAAAGTCAGCATTTTATTCACAAAAAAAGAAAGAGAAAGGTTGTAGCTTTCATCATTGAAGGAACATTTGAAAATATGGCTAGTGAAAAGGACTGGATAAAAATTAAGCTCCTTTCGAGGGAGGAAAAAATTCCACTCCATTGGCAAGCAATTCCAGTTACCAAGTACATACGTATTCCACTYCCGGTTTGAAATGGAATATGACACTAACCAATAGTGGATATATATATTTTTTTTTCAATTAACAATAACGTGTTTACTATTATTTCCCTTTTAAATGTGGTTACTCAGTTTCAGGACTAACGCCCATGAGTCATATGGGAGCCATTCGCATCCCATGTCTTTTGTTATACCAGTCAGCAACCTCTGTTATTAAGTTGATATGCATATTTTAAAACTTAATTGTAGAGCTGCAGGCATTCCAAGGCAGATATTAAGATTGTTTGAATATATTTKTATAGTATCTTGCAAGAAACTTAGATGCTGGATCATAAATTCATCAGGTAAAATAGGATTCCTTTCATGGGGGATTAAAGATAAATAGTAAACTGAAGTTTAAACTCTGAAGATCAGTAAAGCTATGCATTTAAAAAAAAGTAGAGTCATTACTACTGAATAATCCTTTAGATATATACCTAGCAACATATTCCTGAGTATTTACTACACAAGATTGATGGATCAGGTAGTACTGCTTCAAATTCAAAAATATTCTATGAGAAGAGGTCCAAAATAACAGCATGCAAAGATATTAGTGTCAATTTGTGTCTGATTTTAATTCATTATCTGTACATAAAGCAAATAATTTGCACTGGGAAATAAATTTTAAAAATGAATATGATTTCTGTACATTCTGGCTTTCATAAAATTTATTATTTATTGTCATATTTCTCTGATTCCAAAAAAGGGTCTTCTTTCCCTGGTGCGAAAGACTTACGAAGCTGACCAAAGAGAAGCTGTTATTAAAAATGCAAAAGAAACCAGCAGAAGCCTCTTTTAAAGACTTTCTGCTAAAATGACACACATTAAGTTACTGTCTAATTCTGGTGGGTTGGCCTTGGCTGGATATCAGGTGTCTACCCAGCCACTCTGTCACTCCCCTCTTCAACTGGCAGAAGCCTGTTCCAGCACAGGCTTCCATGGGATCATGCATCCTTCAGGCACCCCCCTGCTCCAGGCTGGGGCTCCTTTAGGAGCTACAGGTGGATCTCTGCATCCCTGTGGATCTCCAAGGGCTGCAGGGGCACAGCTGCCTCTCCATGGGCTGCAGGGGACACTCTGCTCCAGCAGCTGGAGCACCTCCTGCTCCTCCCTCTGCAAGTCTGTTTCTCTCAGGTATCCTCACTCTTCCCCAAYGTAATAACTTAAATTTATTTAATTTTTATCTCCTGAAGGGTGTATGATTTAAAACAGTAAGGTMAGAAGTGTTAATTACATAACAAATGAAGTAAAATAACAACCTATAACTATATAATAATCCTTCCTGCATAGCAAGAAATCTGACTTAAGGCATCCACAGGTTTGGGAAATGACTATATCCCACTCTTTGTCTTTTTGGTTAGCCAGAATATAAATGTCTAATAATTTATGTTCAGTTGCTGAGTGCTTCAAGGAGAGGACACAAATTTCCCCAGTCTCATACAGCTTTTTGTTCTGACCAGTCTGTCCAGCATGAATTTGGTCCATTTACAGGTGGGGCTTTAGTCCAAAGCCTGCGTGAATCTCACCCCTGCAGCAAGGGCTGATAAAAACTGCTGCATTGTTTCACCCTCATATGAATTTTGGTCTGAACCCATTAAAAGGTCTAATCACTGTATAGATCAGCACCATTGGTGATTCCTTATGCTTGTAAAAAGTGTAAATATATGGTGGGAAACACCAGGCTTTATGGAAAATATTGTCCAAATAAGTCTTTTAGACAGCCTCTGTCATACATAAAGCCAGCAAGACCTTTTCTGTGCAGTCATTACCTCTGAGTCTCTAGAGGCTTGGTTCTGATTATTTTCTTGTAGACRCCCTCCCCCAACTCTGGCATTGTTTTTTTCCCAGGAGTTGACTTCAATTAAGTTTTTAATCTCTGTTAAGTCTGTGCTCTGTTTAATTCAGAATGGAAAAAATTGCTTGGACATATATTATACCTTCACTGTGCTCAGCTTGAAGTTTCAGCTGAGAAATCATTGTCTAATGTTGTCTAAGTGATCTTTCCTGTCTGAGTTTGTTGTACAAACATGAAGTATGTTTCCATCTACAGCCTTTTCTTTTTTTTTTTTTTTTTGTGCTCTCTTTTCCATGCAGCTTGCTCCATGGAATTTTGCAGAGGTAGGACTTAACTCTAAAAAGTTGGTGTCAGTCCAACATGTACATCTGCTGGCTTAGTAAATATGCTTCTACAGCAAAAAAATAGGAAATAGGCAAAGGGAGTGGAATCAAAAAGCAAGAGAGAAAGATAAGATTGGTAGCAAGAGAACTTGAAGGAAAATTAAAGGGTCAGCAGAAAAGAACTTCCCTGACTGAGTAGCCTTTTGTGTACAAAGAATGGCAAGCTTGCACTGAGAACCTTTTCTTGCCCTCAGCATGTTACATACTTTGTTTGGTATTTCTTTCTTGCCTTTTTTTCACTCACTGCTTACCTAAAATTAAATGACAATATTTGAGGAGACAATTTGGAATCAATGGCCTTTTTTTCAAAGGGCTAGTTTATGGCAAAGGTTATCATTTTTGGGTGGCTCCTGTTTTGCAGTTGACACAGAACAGGAACTTTCTGTTCAGAACAGACCATGAACAATCTGAAATGCAGCTTCTTCTTAAAAGCTTGCTGATGTGATTGTGATAGCATATGGTACTTACAGGTTCTTGGGGAATTCAAAGGAAGGTTTATGTACACAATTACAGGCTCCAAAGAGTTACTGTTCAGAAATACTACTAAGGAAACATCAATTCAATATTCAATGGTGACCAACAAACAAAAAGATTTTATGTATGATTTTGGGAGAAAATACAATTAAAAGAAAGCACTTTTAAAAATCTAAGGTATCCATATTCTGGAGATACTGCAATTCTCTTTCTGTCTTTAAATAAATGGGCAGCAAAATCAGGAAAAGGAAAATARAGATGCTGAAATGTGAAACAGTTTCCATGAAAGAGACAAAGAAATATGTTCTGCTAATACATTTATTATTATCTCAAAAGAGATGAGCATGAGAGAACTTGGTAGAGCGTCATGGAGAAGGTGAATAAGGACTAACTTTCCTTCAACCTAAAAACTATGGGGTTTCAAAGGCGATAAGTGGAACCGCTGAAAGAGATACTTCTTGTTACAAGATATGCTTCTTGTAACTCACATGCCTGGTGTAGTTGCTACAGAGTTCCTTGTCACAGGACATGAGGGATGTTAGGAACTCACGTAGTTCAGAAAGCAGCTGAKTCTCTAATAGAAGCTGGTAAAAAGAAGCATATCAATAGTGACACAGAGCTGCAAGTCACTTGAAGAAGGGGAAGTAGTCTATCAAGTTTTGATGAACTTTTAAAAAATATATTCTTGTAATGTCTTGTCAACAGCTGTTGGAAAGAGGCTACTTTGCTAGATTAATCTCTGCTTTAGTATAGAGAGCCCTATCTTAATTTATGTTTTTTGTAAAGAAACAGATATGCAAAACCAGTAATGATCACAGTGCTTTCACCTCAAACTCTTGTTTAAAGAGCTGATTTTTAAAAAGTAGCATGATTTCTACAATTATTAAATGTCTTAACCTGCACCAAATGTTTAAAGACCWCTTTCTGCAGGATTGCAAATGCATCTTGGAGAATCAAAGTATTCATTTCTCTTGGGCAAACAAATACTTCTTGTTTTTACATTTGGCTGTCATTCATATTAGACACTTCAGTTCCTGGAGCTTTTTCRTAAAAAAATCCCGGAAGGTCAGGATGACATCCTATGCATGGAATCCAACACATTGCTTTTCCTGTAACTGTGATTCGTGTTTGTATCTTTTCTTTCAGAAAGGAAAAAGGTTCAGTCCATCATTTGGTGACACACTGTATTGGCAGAAAACTGGAAATTTACTGGAACCACCCCCCCCCACCCCCCCCCCCCCCCCCCCCCCCCAATTTTACATACATACAAATGTTGCCTTGTTACAAAACAAGGTAGGTATAAGTGCCTTATTCTGCAATATTAGTTAAACATGTGTCAAATGTATTTCTGCTGAATTTTATGGAGGTTTTCATAAAAGAATTAAATTATGAGGATCATGGTCTMAATGTGAATTGACAAGCCCAAAGCTTTGTAAGAAGATTTGCATTAGCAAATCATCATGTGCAAGAAATGTATCCTGTTGTGTTTGATGGAGAGTCCTGTTTTGAAATTGGTTTTAATGCCATGGAAAAGAATGTTATCTTAGTGTCCTAAGGCTGCAGTTTGCCTTTTGTATTTTCAAATACACAAAGCATTCCTACCTACATACGTTTCTTCTGGCATGACATGAGGTACAAGCAAATGCAGATTTTAGAACTTTCTATATCTGCCTTTGACACCAAATTAGAAGTATTACAACTTTATTATTTTACAAATGTTTTAAGGGTTTTTAAATATGTAGTATTTCTCAGCATTTCACCTTGTGAAAATATTTCTATTTCTCTTCAATCAGATGCATAATAAATAACCATAAAAGTAGAAAACTTAAAATGGATTTCTCTACAGTGGAAGTTTCTGTCTTTCTCAAAAATTAAAATAACACMATTTTTGTCATGTTTCCAGCTTACTAGTATGTGAATGCAACTCAGAAATCAGTGCTTTGCTCTGCTCTTCTTCTTGTAAACTTCACAGAGTTTTAACCGAAATGATTTTCTGTTAAGATAAAACAAAAAATTCAGGACTTAAATTTATCACATAGAAACATCATATGCAGAATTTAAAAGCAATTACACCAGGAAAAGCAAATGATCATAGATATTTCAAATAGTCTCAACCAAAGTCTACTAGGTGATTTGTAGGAAATTATGCATTTAACAATTTTTAGTCTACCTTATGGATTATGAAATGCCTCATAATTAAAAATTTCTGACAGATGTTAAAAAGTCTGCAGATTGTGACTTGTATTATGAGCACAGCACTCCAAAGTCAACTCTCAGGAATCTCACCAGCCTGTCTGCTTATATATTGCTTATGTTTATTGACCAAACAAGCAACTAGAACCGACATTCCTTATAGCTGTTTTTCTGGYCACTCATTTACCAATCAGTTTCCATCAATATTTACCTCAAATGCAAGGCAAATTTACTGTTGCACTTAGCTTGTAAAATCGACATAAATGTCAAACCAATTCACACTAAAATAAATATTGAAGTGACTTGGAAGATGGGCACCTGCTGTGAGAAGCTTGCCCAAGGAAAATTTTTTTAAATACAGAAGACAATCACAATCAAATGTTTTTARTAGTGTTGAACTAAAATCTAAACACAATGGGAAAGTAGTATCTATGTTTCTTGATGTGAATGGATTAATTGATTTGGTAGGGAATTGTGACTTTTATTTTGATGATATTTAAGATTAATGCAATATGGCTTTATTTTTGTGTTTTGTCTTTCATCAAACTGCACTTTAGAAGTATAAAAGGCAAAATACAGTTTTTTGGTACTCATATCTGTTTTGTGATTTTGTTGKTTTTTTCTTTTTTTTCTTATTTTCTCTCAATTATGTGCTCTCTTACATGTGTTCCATCTATGTATATCTGCTTCCCCTCCCATTCTTAGTGGTTCTTTATACTTATTTTCAACTATTCTTTTAAAAACTCRATTTATTCATTCTTCTTTCACCCTTCAGGGCAGCCTAAAATACTCCCTTCATTAACACAAGCTTTAAAGTATTTTTATGATTCACTCTCAATATTTGACTAGTGAGGAGGAATTCTAGAAGTCACTAAAAAGAAATCACATTTTGTCATCAGTTTTCAACAGATTTTCATCTCTACATGACCCAGAATCTTGAAATTCTGACAAGTTTCTCCACTGTAAAAATTTTGGGAACAAATTGACAGAGGAGAATGGCAGGTAGGATTTAGCAGAACTCAGAAGTAAGTCACACTTTTTTGTAAACCTGCGAAAGGTAAATGAATTGCAAATTGACATACAGGAAAAAAAAAAAAAAGGCATTGGCTCTTCAGTGAGCAGGGGAAGATAATGTTACCTTTGGTTGAAGCACAGTATGCCAAAGTAAGATTGGGTTTTTACCAAGAGCAAACCTTTCCCCAGCCTAGGCAGCATTTSCATTATTTTAATAATTTAACTTTTATTGTGCCACACGTGCTACACTCCCAGAGAGTTAATTAAAAATCTGYGTGTTTTTGTGACAACTTAAAACATTGCTACTATATGGAAAAGATATTACCCCAGAGTACCTGGGACATATGCCAGAAAGGCTTAAGTAAGGAAAGAAATAGGTACATTTACTCTCTTATCTCAATAGACCAACAGCAATATTTTGTAAGGATCAGCATGGAAATTGAGAGAATAGGACATATTTTTAMCTGGTAACTGCCTATACTTACTTAYTCCCACCTGTTTGTTCCTAACTTGCTCCCTCCTCTCTCCCAGAACCTCTTTTTATTCAGAAGGAAAAAATTGCTTCCTTCTTGCTTATTTTGAAATCATCAGACAGTGATGGCATCAATCATCTCTTTCAAGTCCATCATTTGTCATTTCTAAACTTTGGCTTATTCACTTTACCAACTTTTTGTCTGCTGAAACCCAAAGCAGCATGAAGAAACAAATGATACCTAATGAAGCTGCACTAATGCTTTAGTGCACCATTTGGGTTTGATAGAGAGATTTAATGTACTCAGGAAATTTCAAAGTCCAATATTTTGCATACTTACAGGATTTAGGGATAGTCCTATTCAAATGTATCCACCATTTAAAAGCATTATAGTTGTTTGGAGATAATTCCATTCTATAAGAGATCTACAACTACCTGAAAGGATATCATAGTGAGGTGGGCATCAGTTTTTTCGCTTGGGTAACAAGTGGCAGGATGAGAGGAAATGGCCTCAAGTTGCATCAGAGGAGGTTTAGATTAATTTTTCTTTTTTCTTTTTCACAGTAAGGATTGTAAAGCATGATAGAGTAACTGTCTCTGGAAGTGTTTAAAATAACAGAGAATATGGCACTTGAGGACATGGTTTAATGGTAAAGATGGTTGTGATGCTGGATTGACTGTTGGACTTTATGATCTTAAAGGTATTTTCCAGCCTTAATTATCTTATGGTYCCATGATCCAGTGCTTTTACAGCTCAAATGTGTTTGTGACCTGCCTGAGACTGAAAAGAATGTATTATGTGGGTTGTCTAAAATATACACACGTGTGCACTCCTRCACACACACATACCTAATGAAATATATTTAGTTTCAGACTATTTACTTATGTAGAAATGTTTTCCTTTATGTCCCTATACAGTAGTACTGGCAAAAACATCTGCACTTGCGTATCACTGAAACGAGCTTTTTTTCAAGCTTCTGGCTGAGAATGTTGATTAGCAGTCTGTATCTCTTCTTTCTTTAGGTAAGTATATAAAAAGTAAATACTTTCTGTTCCTGGAAAGTAAATACTTTCTGTTCTTATCTTTCCAGTAGGTAAGCGGTGTTTACCTTCCATTTAATTTCAGCCAAAGTAATTGGCAAATGTAAGTATTCAGTTTGTATATGTTTGTTGAAAAGAGGCAAAGTTTTACAATTACACGTGTTGGAATGATTGTGYTCCTGGGCTAACAAAGAAAGAAGTAGAGCCAAGATGAAAGTGTCTTATTCATCCACCTAAGGGCTTTCCTCTCTGGTTTAGTGACAAAGGCAAGTTGGGAACTGTCTCAACCCCTTTTGTGTCTATACAGGTAAATCTCTGTCTTGAGTCAATTATTGCTGTAAATCTCAGGCCTGAAGCTCAAGCTGTGGAGCAGAGCTGCAGTCACAGTCCCCTCCTGAGCTAGTGCAGCTGCTCATTCCTCTGCGGCCCCTGCCCACGGGCAGCTGCTATTCAGTGGTGAGATGGGTTGCAGTAAAATGGCTCTGCACCCTGCAGTCCTGGGGTGAAATATTGCAAGCAATGGATCCAGCAGGGACCTCCAAGATTTCGGATTAACGAAGCTGATTTGCAGTCTATTATTTAGGCGCTAGATGTCTCTATGTGCTACAAGCACACCACGCAGGCTATGCTTACTRTGCTTTAAACAAAGAGGAAATCGCTGGAGGCAAAGTTAGTAGGGCAGTGTTCATAGACATACGAGTGAGTTATCACTTTGACTTCATCTGTTTGGAATATTCCCAAGGAAATAACTATATTGGGAAATGCTTGTATTTCCCAAAGCATTTCATTGAAGCATCTTAAATCCGATCACAGCACTTTTTTTTTTCTTTTCTTTTCTTTCTTTTTTTTTTTTTTTTTTTTTTTTTACTGGCTTATTAGTAATGAGTGTGGCCCAACCTTGCTGCACGGAAATGGTGGGAGGTCCCAAACTTAAGAGAAGCCCGTCGTCAGATTTACATCAAAGCTGACAGCCTGAGAGACTGAGGTGTGCTGAGGCTTCACAGTCCCTCTTAAATGTCTATACCAATTGATGTTCTTTCTGTGTAACAGCTACAGGCAGGGGCTCCCTGAAATTCAGAACATTGTGGGGTTTAGTTTGATTTTTGATACTTAAAAAATATTAGAAGCTGAAACGAAATTAAACAGACAAACAAAAAAAAAAGAAAATCGGAAAGCAGAATCAGGTTCTCCAGTCGGCTCTTTGCCCTGGTCAGACTGCTCGGACTACAAACTCTGGTAAGTTACTTGGTTCAGCCTGCACGTACCGACAGCCACCCCGTGTCTCTGCTCTCTGCTACTGTCCCCTCTCATGCGCTCCGGGTGTCCCTCCGTCCCTACCTGCTGCCCCTCTGGAGACATCATGCTGTGTCTTCCCTCGCTGCCGCCTGGCTCTTCAACTGCTCTTGTACCTCGCGGACATTTCACACCGCCCAGGCAGCACCTGCGTGTTTATACTGTGGAATTATTATTGATATTATTACTACTACTACGGTTGTTACTCTAACACGGACATCGGCATCTAACGCTGTGTCCAGTACTTGAGCTGCAAAACAGCCCTTCTCCACGCTGCCCGGCGGAGAGCCATAGGTCAGGGCATGGATGCGGAGCACTCCCCTGCCTCCCTTACCCCGCAGGCCCGGGTACCGCAGGAGGAGGCACCTGGTGCCCCGGCAGCAGCATCGGGAGGGCCGGCGGGATGCAGTTCCGCGGGCAAGCGCCAGGCCTGGGCCGGGCAGCGCGGCGCCCGGCGGAGCGCAGAGCGGAGGTGCGGCCGGGCCGGGCGAGGGGCGGTGCGGGGCGGCCCCGCTCCTCCCCCGGCGCGGAGGCGGCGGGAGCGCGGGAGGCGGGGCCGCGGCTGCGGGGCGCAGCCGCCTCCGCTCGGGGCCCGGGATCTGGGTCTCCCCGCGGGGGTTGCAGCCGCTGCCAATTGCGTAAGGGCGGCAGCCGAGGCGGGGAGCGGCGGAGTTGGCGAGCAGCCGGCGGCCTCCCGCCGTGTCCGGGGCGGGG